>JAJLRJ010000007.1:38929438-39046938 GCA_024195265.1 Dendrophyllia cribrosa | reverse complement strand
CCTCGTGGTCTGTGTACGTATCTTCATGCATCGTATCTTTGGCATTGGAGATGAGTTGTTTTTTTTTAGATTTTACAATATTAATTACTTCTACCAGCTTTCATATTGTGTTTCTAACAGGTCAGATGATTCTATGGTGTTCCTAGCTCCTTTTTAACTTATTTTGAATTTGTAAATATGGAAATCAAATCAATTTCAAAATCATTCAAACTCTTGAACAAGAAAGATACTTTCTTTTGGGAAAAACGATTGCGTAACGTGACGCCTTGAAGCTCCGCTTGATTTTACGCATAACAAATTATAACTCAATGCAGTTTCATTCTTTCCTTCGTCGCTTTCGTATAAACAGAAAAGGAAAATCGTCCTTGAAACAAAAAAATTATCGCCTTTTAGTTATGTCAAATGATTGCTTTGTGGCATTTAATAATATTGTGTCCGTTTACAGACCAGTCCAGTTTTTATAGTTTCTGTTATCTCAAGTTTGCCTTTGCGATTAATGGGAAATAATTTTCTCGAGCCCTGTTAATTTTACAACATTTACTTCTCACATCTTTCATATTTTGTTTCTAACCGCTCAGATGAAAGGTTGCCTGAATATTTTTTTGCTTTTAGGTCGGTATTTACATAAAAGCCTGGTATGAGGAAAACTGACTAAAATCTTGACTCCTCGGAGGTTAATCACCAAGATTCATCATTATTTTAAACATTTGCTTCGATTCTTATCCACCGCATTTATAGGACAATTCTACATTTCGCATTTTTCACCTTATACTGACATCATAGAAGGACTAGCAGTAGTCACATGCGCCTGTTGGGCGAATATTTTTTATACTTTTGTGACGGTTTCGCAATCGAGACCGGATATTTACACATTGTCAAACTTATGAACCAGACACTACGTGTCGTAACATGATTTGTCACAAAACACGGTAAATGAATTAACGCATCACCTGACTTCTAGTTAATTTGTAGCCATCTTGGTCATCTTGAATTTCAGTCAGAGTTTTCTGGGCGAAATTTTTATCGTGAGCGGACAGCTTTACTTACGGCCGCCTTCACAAAACTGTTGTGATCTCATTTCTCGTAACAGCTGCTTTGGAGATTCCCTATTTTAGAGATTCCCTATTTTAGAGATTCCCCATTTTAGAGATTCCCCATTTTAGAGATTCCCTATTTTAGAGATTCCCCATTTTAGAGATTCCCTATTTTAGAGATTCCCCGTTCCCCGTTCCCCGATCATCGATTCTCCGTTCCCTATTTTAGACATAGCAGTTCCTCGAAGCAAGATTTTATCCCTGAAAGCTCTTCTCTTTCCACTAAAGCGGCTTCTGAGTATCCCTTAATTAGTATCCTGTCTTGAGTAGCAAACCGCCAAAAAAATGTTAGGTAATAACGACTTTAATTCTCCGCTAAAAACAGCATAAAAATCCTGCAACGGCTAAAGTGTTTACCGAGCTGACGGCTGTGTAGCCGCGCGAAAAACAAAGCCTCAAATATCCCGGATGTTTTGTGGCGTCACACGCGCATGTTTTGCGACGTCATACGCGCCAGCGAGCTAGCCGAACGCGTACGGCGGACGTTCGGCGGGCGTTCGGCGGGCGCACAAGGCGCCCGCGAAACATTCCGCTAGCCATGACCATGAAAAATGACGGCATAGGTCCTATGAGTATGGTGTTCCGCCGGTCCTTCGGCCTGCGGGCTCCGCTATTAAACATTCAGTAAAACATTTATGCTTATCTTTTCGAGGTCGATCACTTCAATTCATATGACGAAGGATCCGGACGCGCATCTCCGCTCGAGTAGGAATCATTTTTATTCTCACTTTATCTTATCTTCGCTACTCATTGATGCTTAGTTCTAAGAATACCAGACTACTAAGGCCCCGTTTACCCGGGTCCGGACAAATTTTTGCACGGACAAAAACCTTCACGGTCCACCTTGCGTTTACACGGGACCGGCGGAACTGGACGAATTTTTGAACGGCTAAGTGTGCAAGTTTCCGTGTAAACACCACTGCAATCTGTAACAGAATTTGCACGGATCCATGTAAACACGTGGTCTAGGAACAAAATTCGTCCGTGCAAAAATTTGTCCGGACCCGTGTAAACGGGGCCTAAGAAACTGTTTCACGGTTTGAGGAAAATCACTCTATCATTATTGCCTTTTGTACCTCTTATACCTTTACACCGTGTCCTGGATTTTTATAGGTCGACAGTTTATTAGTTATTTTTTTCCCAGTTTTATTCAGCTTAGCTTTTTAACGCTTTTAAGTATAGTTCGTATTTTGATTTGTTTTCTCAAACTCATTAGACTGATAATTCATGATGAAAATACATAGGGAATTAATGTTTAATGAGTGTTTGAAAATCAGTTGAAACTGACTCCTCATTTTTGCATTCTTAATTTCTCCTTCTAAAATCATTTTGTTTGAGAAGTAATTTCAATCATTCGACACAGAATTTCATCAGAAACTGTAGCCTACTAAAGGGGGGTGTTGGGTAGGGGGTGGGGGGTGGGGGCAGGTGGCGGTGTTCGACAATTTTTCTGATCATGAATTTTTTTTTCCGTCTTGATGTTGTGCAAGAATTTTTTTTGGGATTGCTCCATACCTTTTTTTCCTTTCGCTCGCTGTGCATTATTTTTTTCTTTACTTTTGCTGTGCAGGAATTTGTTTTTAGTAATTGCCCAACCCCCCCCCCCCCCCCCTCTTAACAATAAAATGGTCCGTCCCTAAGGAGTGCTTGAAGCGGGCTGTGGAATGTAAATGTGGACTGGACTGTGCATATTGATAGATTCTAGATTGTATATTGTGGCTTGCTAATATAAAACTCTAAAATGAAAACCGGGTGGAAACTGAAGCCAAACGAGCCAGTTTCGAAGCCCATCGGGCTCCTTGTTTACGAACAGTCTGACTTTTACATCTTGTTTGAAACACTATCAGAAAAATCCTATTAAATAGATAACTGGACAGCTCTAAAGTGTCAAAAGTTGATTTGAAAATCACTTAAAATATTATCTGCATCAGGCGAAGAAAACATAAACTTAAAATCAAATGCACGGAACGGAATCTTTGCACTGTCCTTTGTTGTGGATTTGATAACCACGGAAATACTTGTTTTCACTTCTATCTCCTCATTTCCAGATTGTAAATTTGTTTTGCGCAAAATCTCAATACGAATTAAAGCTGGCGACCATGTCAGCTCTCTCATCTTTTTCTTGCTCTAAAAATTTTGGTAACATCCGAGGCGCGCTTGTTGTTGTCGCCCCATGTAACAGAATCCACAGAGGTATTGGATTCCGGATTCCAGCCCCCTGGATTTCGGATTCCACCCTTCTGGATTCCGGATTTCAACCATATAATTCCTTATTCTAGCATTCTTTCGAATTCTTGTTTCTACTCATGTTCGCGGCTCTTTTAATTTGCTTCTTACTTAACTCGTTTAGAACTGTTATTAAATAAAAGAGAACACATTCCTCTGCCTTGTACAGTAGCAGTGGAGCATCAAGCCACGACTCCTTTGTGAAACATCAGGAATAATCTCTCACGGCACGGCCAGTACTAGTTAAACTACTACAACCATGTTAGTTTCTAAAAGTTTTGCGCACCTTTATCTGGGAACTTGTCGAAGTCGTACTTTCTTGTAAACAGTAACGCCAAAGTAGACAAAACGTTTCATCTGGCATTGACACTCATTTTTTTTTATAAGAACGTCAAAAATTGGAGTTCAAGCTAAGTCGAAACTTGATGTTCTTAATCTTTTGGCCATTTGTGCCTGAAAATGTTTCTAAGCTCTTCTCAAGCTACACCAGGACGTGACCAGAAGCATAATAGTATTAGGTTTGTGGTTACAGATTCCATTAGCAGTCAAGACAAATTACACAACGACTTACATGAAAAATATAACATAATATATATAGATAGGCTTAGCCTAACAGCGGAGCTCTCTGAACAGTAACGATGATGATAAGCTTAACTTAGGTGAAAGGTCGGAAGCACAAGAAAAATTAGAATTAAGATTCACGACCGGGCTAGCTATTTATCAATTTTAGCAATTCTCAAAAACTGTATTACGCGACCGTCTGCACAGTACATTTAGACTGCTTAGAAGCTCACAAAAACAACTTTTTCTCGGCCTAGAATAACTAATGTGACTAACTTCCGAATAAAATACACCTGTTGCGTACCGAAAATTGCCCGAGAAACTGATTTGGAAATCAAAATTGCAAAAAAAATGCACAGACATCTTTGCGCAAGGCGACGCGAGTGGAGTTAGAACTATATTATCCAAGTCTTGTTTTGTTTACATAAAATCGCTTTTCAACCTACAATGAACAAACACATAAAAATGGACAACAAACTCTTCTTTTGGAAAATTTTATTCAAATCTCCAAGAGTTTATGTTTCAAAGCAAAAAGCGTGCCATTAGCGCATCGAGAAGCTGTCTGGCTGAACTCATGGTGAAATTCAAGATGTCAATCCGACTGAATTTGAGCACGTTTTATAAACATTTCTCCAAAACTAACGAGAACACAAAGAAAAAGTTAATCACAAATTGATATCAACATAAATTCCCATAGAAAAATGTATTTTTTTACATGAACTCCCTCGGCTGCTTGAAAATTATTTAAAACTCCGCTTCTTCGCGAATATAAAGTTCCTCGAAGCAAGATTTAATCGCTTGAAGCTCTTTTTTTTCTGTGTTATTGCAAAATCACGGCCGGTTTGGGCCGGCACGGCCGTCAATTAATGGGTTAAAGGAGTTTAGCTCTAAACAAGTGCTTCGACAATCTACTAGCTTCAATTAAATTGTCCTAAGACGAAATCAGGTTTAAAAATAAGCACTTAGCTAAATATTCAGGGTTCTCACTAAGTTTTAGAGTAGATGGTTAAGATATAATAGTAGGCGGCTTCAGTTGGCAATCGAGTGCCGAAGGCACGCCAATCCCTAGGGTGGCCCCCTAAAAAAATTGAAACTATAGAGGCTCAGAATTGCCATTTCATGCATTTTTGACAAGACATTTTTCATAAAGCCCCGCCAACTGAGGGATTACCTTCAATGTGAAAACAAATTTACGAGAAACCTGTCTGTTCATTAATAGTTTTTCATACAACTTCCACAGTTCATTCAGGTTTGTTTAACACATATTAAGCCTTTTCACTGAAAAGTAGGTGGCTCAAAATTCGAAGTAGCCGGTTTTTTGCCGGTTGCCGACACTTAATGAGAACCCTGATATTCCTCCAAAAACACTTGACTTGCAGAGTTACGCAGCCTCAAATGCGGTCTTGAACACTGTTTGAGAAACGTGAAACCTGTCCTGAGTAAAAAACCGCAAAAAAATGCAGGGAGAAACGATTTTCAAAAACCGTTTTCTCCGCTAAACACACAAAAGTGTTTGCTGCAGCTGACGTGACATCGGCCGTGTAGCCGCGCGAAAAACAAAGCCTCGCTTTGGTTTCAAAATTGCTAAGATTCCGGATGTTGCGTGACGTTATACGCGCATGTTTTGCGACGTCATATGCGTCCGCGAGCTAGCCCTGCTCAACGGACGGACACAAGCACGGACGCGCCCGCGAAACATTCCGCTAACCATGACCATGAAAAATGGCGGGCATAGGTTCCATGAGTATGGAGTATTAAGTCAATCTCAACATTTGCAGAGTTTTTAAAATGTTCTTATCATTTTGAAAATCCCAGACTTAGCTTTCTCATAAAAAAGGTTCTTATAAAAACGGTCAGTTCTGATAAAAAGCAAATGAGTGTACTTATACTATTCTCATACCATTCACATAATCAACAAATATGAAACAACAAATACAAGCACAGAATCGTGATTGAAGGCCTCAGTGCAGAATAAACCTCGTAGTTCTGCGGCCTGTTGAGCTTACTCCTGTCAACCAATCATAATGCGTATATCACTTACTTGGCGGGAATTTTCGTCCCCGAATGACGCACCGCAAAGATCGCTTATTCGTGGTCTTTTTAGTCTCCTCTCTATCGATCTGTTGTGTCCGACTTCGACCGACGTCAGGTAGAGTTCCACTCCATCTCGTCGTTTTTCGTCATTTTTTTTTTGGGTAAACGGTCAAACGGTCAATTCACAAAGTGGATTTCGAATTCCAAACTTTTGTGGATTCCGGATTCCATGTAACGGTGGATTCTGGATTCCAGTTCACTGGATTCCGGATTCCAACATAAAATATGTCCTGGATTCCGGATTCCGGATTCTGTTACATGGGGCGATTGTTGGCTGCTTTGTGACAGTCACGGCCGTCGAAGCAGAAGCTATTATATAAAAGCGGTGAATTTTACATGTACCAAATCAGCAGTCGGTGAGCTTCGGTGCAATTCGTCTGAACTTGGAAATGAAGCAGCCTTCTCCTCCTTTTGGTGGCGACATATATCATCATCTTCTTCTTTGCGAGGGGCAAGATCGACCGATTCGGATTTGTTTCTTGAAAGCCTCTTTTAGTTTTACACGAAGAAGTTGAACGTTTCTTGAGATGACTGACACATCACTTTCAGTTCCATAATTTTCTTCTTGATATGCAACACCTTTTTACACAAATTGCGCAGAGGTATGCATTGGTCGATCTTCAGATGATTTTTTACCGTCCAGGAGAACGCGGAAAGAACTAGCTTCTTATGCCGCAACAACGGCATGACTTTGCAGCTCTTTCAGTGTTAAAGTTATAAAGGCTTGTTTCCATCATTCAGTTCAACATTTTACAAAGACATTTTCATGTTTTTGACGCGAGCAACTCGCTTTATTTATATTCGCAAACATCCTGTTTCAATGGCACTTCCGGTAAAATATAGTAGCCAATCAGAACTGTTTTTAAACCGGAACTTGATATGGATTATCCCAGAGGTCCGCAACCTTGGTGCTGACCAAAAGGAACGCGGCCTCTGGGCATCGACTGGCATAGGTTCTATGAGCGTGGTGCTTCGCAGCCGGGCCTTCGGCCCGGGAGTGCTCCGCTATGATTCCTTCTCCAGTTCCACCTGGCCCCGGTTGTTTAAAATGTGGATAGCGCTATCCACCGGATAAATCACTATCCAGTGGATAACACAATTGGTTTTGCTTATGTTTTTCCGCTGGATAGTGATTTATCCGATGGATAGCGTTATCCACCTTTTGAACAACCGGTGCCTGTACTACAGGGTTTAACTCAAATAGGGGAAATGTTAATTGCACGTGTTCTTCCTATCATGAGAGTCTATATTAAACCTGGGGGACAGAGAGAGTACTCAGGACATTGCATTAATTTGCCACAAAATGTGAAAGAGCTTGCATCTTCATTGCCAAGGTATCCTAAACATTACAAGCGAATATTAGTCTAAGCAATGGAAAACGACGAATTCTGTACTATTTAGTACTATAGTTATATTTAACACAAATTCATGCTTATTATTCAAACAATTCAGTTACATTTTTGGGAAAAATACTGACAAAAAAACAGTAATTATCACAGAGCCTATTGCCAATCATTATAACATCGCAGCACTTCACTGGCTCTCAGCTATTTCTAGTATATAAAACTCGGAACACATGCGGCTAATTAATCTATAGCTAAGCTCAATATGGCATGTTTATGATTGTTATAGGGATGATATCTGTTTACAAACATTCTTTTTGTTATTCAAATGTACCCGGCCACTGGAACAAAAGAACCCTTTGTTTTGGCAGCCAATAAGGCTCTGGTTGGCACATTAATAACAATTGGTGACGTCATTGATATCTTCCCTATATAGCATAGATGTTTATTGACTAAAACAGAAATGGAATTATAATGGATTATAATAAAAAAAGTTAATGTTTTGTGAAACAAATGTTGTTTCCTTTTGTCGCGCCCACAAAACGAGATAACTTTCCCTCGCCATTTTTAGAACTGAGGCAAGATTTATAATTTTCGACTTTATCTTATTTATGGTGCAGCCCAAGGCGAAGGCGCGTACAACCCCCAGTAGGCCCAGATTGCTCGAGGAACACTTTCGACCCCGACCTTATCTCCCTTTCTCTCCTCCTCGGCCGCGCCTGAAGTCTATCGGCCTTCACACGAAAACGTTTGAAATCTGCCAAAATCAGCCACGCGAATTGTAATGACGAAAAATGTTCAGGTTTGATGGGTAAAATTCGCGTGTAAACGTTTTCAAGTATTTGACATTAAATTTACTGACAAAAACTGTATAAACCCTGGATGGCTTGGAGATTCCTGATATGTATTGAATGGACAAGTGTTTTCCATTCAACAAAACGTTTTCTTTTGTATTAAAAATAGAACTGATTCCAGGTGGTAAGTACAACCGAATCTGTCTAGCTTGTACCCGTAAAAAGGTTTGCCTAAAACATCTAACTGGTTTCAGGAATTCCTAAATCTTAAACCCGAAATCCTAACTGTCGGTTGTTTACTTTAAAAGAAAGCCGTTCGTAAATATGCAGTAATATGCTCCTCCGACAAAGAAACAAATAGTCACCCTTTGAGACCCAGAGATGAGTTAGTCGGGACAAGGAGAGTACAAAAAGGGCGAAAAAAAAGAAGGCTCTCCGTCGCCCCGACTACACTACGAGTCTGTGTCTCCAAAGATGACTATATGTTATTCGGAGAAGCATAATTATTTACGGCTTCAGACTGACAAAGATCACCGAGTTCCGTGTGACACAGAGACATTTCAAACGTCACGCTTTGTATGTTTAACCTTTGTGCTGCCGTGTACCAATCAAGCTCTTCAGTACTGCAGTATTACAGACTTAACTGCAGTAAACACAATAATGGATAAGGTGTACATTCAAACAGCATGTTTACTTTTGTGACGTAAATTTATTCATGTTTTCGTGCATGATACGTATTCCATTAAAGCTATTGATCATACGGACGTGGGGGCAGAAAATGTGTTATGAGTTGAAGAAATAACACAACAATTTTCAATTTACAAGACATGTTTCGGCAAACTTATGCCATCATCTTTAGTTGCAGAAGCTCGTTACAATTTGAAAATCTAAAGTATAGAAGTAGTTACAATTTGAATATGCTAATTACAGCAGTTAAATGGAAGCTAAATGTGACAAAAGAACAATAGGGAAGAAACAGAACTAGCATAAATGACAACTGAACTAAATAGAAAGTGACAAGTTTGCATGCTTCACCTGTTGATTTAAAATAATTATAGGTTTCTCCCACTTTATATACATCGCCTCCTTAATCTTTAACTGGAATCCAGAGGTGGCGGTATCAAGGATAGTAAAACATTCCGTAGAACAGGACTCTCTGCAAGTTTGAGATGAACTACAATGAGTTTGTAGACATGAGAAGCCTTGTCCGATACAAGGTGCTCACGGACGGCAGGGGAAATAGGTAATTTGCCGAACGCCGAACGCCGAACGCCGAACGCCGAACGCCGAACGCCGAACGCCGAACGCCGAACGCCGAACGCCGAACATTGTTCTCACCCACAACAGTAAACAAAAGCTAACCAATTTGAATCAGTGCTTACCCCTAAACAATGTAGCACTGATTAATTTTACAGTAGTGAATACAATGTTCGGCGTTCGGCGTTCGGCGTTCGGCGTTCGGCGTTCGGCGTTCGGCGTTCGGCAAATTACCCCTGCCGGCTCACGGACGCAAGTAGAGAAGTGGTGAGTAGTTTCGCCAATGTAACAGGCATTACAGCCAGCACAAAGAAACTTTTCGCTTACCCGCGATCGGAGGCCTTGAGGACCTTGAGGCACGGAATCTTTTACGTTGAAAACGTGCCCAACTTAAAAAGTGAAAAAAGCTAACTTGATGTCAAGATCTGTGCAATAATCAAATAATATGATTGACTAAATGTCTCAGCAGACGTTTTCTGACAGCGAGGATGTCATATCGACTTAGCGTGCTTGGAAGGTGAAAGCATATGAACTTGAGAAATACGTTGAAGGATAAGCAATTCCGTAGAAAGTTCAAATCTAACTCAGCTTTTCTTGCCTTTATCGAAATCTTTTCGAATTTGCGGAGATCAGTGATGTTGATTCTATTGTCATATCGTCCTGCTATATATAGCTCATTAATATAAATCTACTAGCGTTCTATCACAAATGCTGTTCTCTTATTGGCTACGCTGCTCACTATCGATTATGTTGTAGAAAATGGGTAGAGTGAGTAGCCTAATGGCGGCCGCTTCTTCGCGTTTTCGAAGTGTCTGTGAAGAGCATTTGAACGTCTTGTAGATTTATACTAAAACAATTAGATTATTCGCTCTTGATTTCTATCACGAAATAGAAATCTCGAGCTCATAATCTAATTATGAAAATTAAAAAAAATATGTGTGGAGAGAAAGAAACTCAGAAAAAAAAAATTGAATTCCAGATGGGATTCGAATCCACGACCTTCCGTACACTAGTCGATGCTCTAACCACCAAGCTACTGACAACTCAAGTGGTGAGCACTGGTCAATTGTGGGCTGACACACGGATTGGATCCCCCAACCACGAGTATGCCAATGAACACACTAATTAACTGCATCGGGCAGTCAAGTAGAATACTCTCAGAGAAGAAATTTTGAGAAGAAATTTTTAGTACAAATTGAGAAGAAATTTTTAGTACAAATAAAATTAACTTAGTGACCTTGTTTTTACATTCTTATTACCTTAGTTAACTTATCAATTTTATTTCGTATTTTCTAATAAATTAGGTAATTTATAGGCACGGCTCTCAGGAAGAGCATTATGTATGAATGGAGAAACCGTGGGAAAATAAAGATTATGTATGTATGTATGTATGTATGTATGTATGTATGTATGTATGTATAGGGCAGTCTATAGTTCAATATATAGGGCACTCTATAGCTCAATATTTATATGGCACTTGAAAGCTCAATATATAGGGCACTCTATTGCTCAATATATAGGGCACTCTACAGCTTAATATACATTAGGGCACTCTATTGCTCAATGTAAAGGGCACTCTATAGCTCAATATATAAGGCACTCTATAGCTCAATATATGGGGCACTCTATAGTTCAATATATAAAGCACCCTATGGCTCATTAGTATAAATCTACTGGCGTTCTATCACGAATGCTGTTCTGTTATTGGCTACGCTACTCACTATCCATCCTGTTGTAGAAAGTGAGTGTGTGAGTTTTTTTTAATGTCATTATTAAATAAAAACTCGAGCCTGTCTTGTTGTTAAGTTTTGAACGGCTAGTAGATTTATACTAAGGCCCCGTCCACACTAATGCGTTTTCGTTTAAAAACGCATACTTTTTTATGCGTTTTTACCGATCATCCACACTAAAACGATCAAAAACGGCGAATGAAATCGATGAAAACGGAGGTTTTCAAAAACGCTTACGTCACAACTAGTAACGCATAGTATTGCTGACGCTATTGGAGCATGCGTATTGAACAGAAAAACGTCCGAGCAGAGCCTGGTGATGAAAACGCATCTTTGGATCATCGTTTTTCAGCTCCTAGTGTGGACGCAAATCTTTTTATCCGTTTTCGGGGAGCCAAAAACGGAGGTTTTCAAAAACGCATTAGTGTGGACGGGGCCTAAAACAATTTAGATTATTCGCTCTTGATTTCTATCTCGTGATAGTTGATTCGGGCTTTGCCCTCATCAACTATCACGCGATAGAAATCTCGAGCTCATAATCTATTTGTTAAATATATAGGGCGAGCAAATGGATCGTTCGGAGGAATTATATCTGTTCGAAAGACTTTATGAAATTAATTTGTTTTAATAAAGTGTCACATAGAACCTGCGTGACCTGAAAATTTAACGTCTTTTGCGAGTTTCGGGATGATAAAAATGTCACTTTCAAACTATTAAAGGTCAAAATAGGATTTTCGGAGAGGGAAAATAAGCTTGGAAACGCGGGTGATGAAATACCCATGCAGTATTATCAAACGTTCCTCCACTGAAATATTTAGAGCTAGCTTTCACAATATTACATTCTCCTTTTAAAGCTTGTATAATCTTAGGTTAGAAAACAGGAAGCGATATTAAAAGACTTAACTTTCCTCCGACGGATAGAATGATCTTAACCATGTCAAAACTTTCTCGTGATCTAACAATCTCGCGTGAGAATACAGTAGGACTCTGCCGTAACGCCATCCCGTCACAAGAGCAACATGTTAGGGGCCGATTACATGGCGAATTTCAGTCCGGTCAACCGGGCTGAAATTTCGTTGTGATTACATGACAAATTTCAGCCCGGGCTGAGATTTCAGCCCGGGCGCGAAGTTTGAAATTGCGCGGGAAGATTAAACACAATAATCACTGCGCATGCCCAAATTCACTTTTCAGCCCGGGCTGAAATTCTGATGCGATTACCTGGCGAATTTCAGCCCGTTTGGCCGGGTTGGAAACCGGGCTGGAATTTTCAGCCCGGGCTGAAACTTTGTTCATGTAATCGCTACTGAACTTCGTTTTAAGGGGCCGATTACATGGCAAATTTCAGCCCGGGCTGAGATTTCGGTCCGGTCAACCGGGCTGAAATTTCGTTGTGATTACATGATAAATTTCAGCCCGGGCTGAGGTTTCAGCCCGGGCGCCAAGTTTGAAGATTGGAAGATTGATAATGATAATCAAAATGGCGTCGAAGATTCGACTGCGAATTTTCAGCCCGGGCTGAAAGTCAGCCCGGGTTGAAACTTTGTTCATGTAATCGCTAACTTCATTTTAAGAGGATTTATTTCGGAAGCCGGGCTGAAATCTCAGTCCGGTCAACCGGGCTGAAATTCGCCATGTAATCGGCCCCTAAGAGGCTTTATTTCGGGAGACGGGCTGAAATCTCAGCCCGGGCTGAAATTCGCCATGTAATCGGCCTCTAAGAGGCTTTATTTCGGAAGACGGGCTTAAATCTCAGCCCGGGCTGAAATTCGCCATGTAATCGGCCCCTTTATCAGAATGAAATTTCAGCCCGGGCTGAAAAGCGAGGTCACCTGGGTAGAAACGTGCATTTGGGCATGCGCAATGATTTGTTTTCAATGAAACAAGATGGCGGCTACGGCTGTCAGCCCGGGTTGAAATTCGTTATGTAATCGCAACAAAATCCCAGCCCGTCCACCGGGATGACAGCCTGGGCTGACATTCGCCATGTAATCGGCCCCTTAGTGAAGTGGAAATGTCAGTTTGTCTAGAAATACGCTGATAGGTTTATCAGTAATTTCCTCTCTTTAAATGCGAACGCGCGACGCTAAATGCCATACATTTTACCGACAATACGGAAGCATGGGAGGTACGTGGAAAAGATTTAGTATGACAAAAAAATTCAAAGAAGCATCGCAGATATCTTGCTAGATAAATGTGCGAAATTCCACCATGACTTTCTAACAATACTATCATTTGGTGAGCCCCCTCTAAAACGAAACTCAGGTAAATGTGAAGGGTTGTTGGCTGGTATTTATTCGCAGAGGTTCAGGAAAGGGAACGAGAGTTTCTCTCTTCGAAAAAATTGTCATTGTGTAGTATTTTCGTAAGTGTCCCAAGCTATTTCGTCCACGGTTGTAGATACACTGTATGGACTGTGTTACTGTGGTTGTTTCCGTTTATCGTAGGGGAACCCTGTCTGTCATAGACGTGGTTTAGAACTTTTCTTGGGATTCGAGATTGAAATAGATTTAAAATGATACTTTTTTTTCGTTTTCTTTTCACGCGCAGGAAAAAACCCCTGCAATTTAAAGGGATAGTGTCCCGACTAAAATGTCGTGTTTCCATGACTATGGCCGGGAGCTTGCTTTAAGCTTGTTTTATTATCTTGAAATGGGAAGATAGGATCGCCAAAAGTGATGAACGCAAAGAAATATGGACGACTAAAAAGACAAAATATAAAGGGCTACGTCAACTCAAACTTCTACTAGAATGTCACTTTTGATTTCTTGACCATCTGTCACGAAACTGTAATCCACTTCCATCCTTGTAATGCTGTACTTTTTCTCCAAACTAGTGCTTCTGTTTTGCACACAATGTAATTCGTTTGGCCCATCTGGCCAAACTGTAACATTGTTGCGGACTCAAATGTTTCTTAGTTTAATACATATAAAAACCAGATAACGTGTATCCAACGCTTAGGATGTCGAGCTTCAGTTAAAGTTTTAACTTGTCTCGAGACATTAAATCACGCTTTTCAGTCTGCCTCTTCCCCAGTATATTCCACTTTTATTTTATTTTCTTCTGCTTCTGTTTTTTTTTGCCGTAAGGATCAGTTTGCCGTTTTTTTTTGTTTCTCTTTCCCTGGCCTTCCTTCGTATTCTAGCGCAGTGCGTTATGGGATTGATGCACTGCACTGGGTATGCCCTTTCAACGCGTGTATGATAGTTTTTTTCAGCCAATTAGAGCACGCGCAGCTTCCAAATTATAATATACATGAATAAAGGAGTTAGTTTCTAAAAAAAATTGTGGTCCTGTGTCGGTGAAGAGTGAAAAACTAAAATTTGGTATTATCAATTCAGTTGACAACTGTAAAATGTCCGTAAAGACATTCAAAAGCCGACGTTTCGAGCGGCAGCCCTTTGGCAGGGCGATACCTTCCATTTTTCAAACAACTAACAAAATTTTCGTACATGTAAGTACTTTAAAAGCCAATTCTTGTGAGCGATTGTCGACAATCGTCGACTGCCGATCGCAAGAAATATAGGAACTATTCCGTATTATAAAAACAAAACAAAACTGGTTTCCATTGTTTCACTAACGATCCTTTTTTGTACTGGAATAACCCAATCAAAACCAAATTGATTTCGTCTTTCTGTTTAATAGCTTAAACGAATAAAAATCTTAGTAATACATCAATAATAAAATGACGTTATTTCACAAATTATGGTTTTGAACCATTTTACTTCTCTAAAGGGACGGACCATTAGAAAAGTTATGGGGGGGGGGGGGGGGGGGGGAATGGGCCAAATCCCCAAAAAAAATCGTGCAAGGGAAGATTTACAAAAACAAAATTCATGCAAAGCAACCAAAACAAGAAGAAGAAGAAGAGGACTTTACGGGTACAAAAAAAACATCCTGCACAGCCAATGGAGGAAAAAAAATTCATGCGAGCTGAAACCCCCCCCCCCCCATAACTTTTCTAATGGTCCTTCCCTAAGATAAAAATTTCTAAAAGCAATCTTGGCTTGCTTGATTCAGTAAGTACAAAACATAACCATTTTACTATACATCATCATTTTAAATAAATGTAATTATACCTCGACCTTCTTTGAAGCCTCGAAGTCTTACATAATACCTTTTGAAAGCGCCCTTTTTTTTTTATAAATAATCAACGTAAATAAACAAGCTAAAGCCACATATCATTAAAAACTTCAAAGGAATTGAATTCTTAACGTCCTATTGAAAATTATTATAAAAATCTTAAGGTTAAAGAAACAAACAAACAAACAACAACAGAAGGCAGAAAGAACAAGTTGTTGATACATCAGTAAAACGTGTTGTAAGTATTTACAATGGAACCATACGTGGCTTTCGCTTGATAAAAAGAATACCCCATTTATGATATGTATATGTATGTATGTATATATATATATATACTCTCCATGATATAAATTCATATAAAATAGGTACATTGATAGTATCAATAACAAAATTCTTGATTGATTGGTAATCCGCGCGCCTTTTTCGTACGTAAATGGCGCGCGATCAAGCGGGTGTCCAATTACAGCTATCGAATAATCAGGTGCACTAAAATGGGTTATTTTGCAGTTTCTCTACTGGTTTCAAATTGACAGAAAATATCCGTGATGTTTATTTTTTTATAATAGACTCGCATAGATTTTTTAATGATTACTCCATGAAGTCCACTCAGCCCAAACTCAAGTGATGTTTACACGTGATTTAAACGTCGTGGTAACTGTTGCGTAATAGCGAAATTATAAGGATTTGTATGGGAAAATTCACTTCGAATTTGAGCGTAAAATTAGGAACGATATTTGAATAAAACTGGCTCGCCTTAACTTCTTTGTGTGTTTATTTGTGTCTTGAGTGATTTTGGGGTCGATTCGAAGCGATTCTAGCGAGATTTAGTTCAACTGTTTCTTCCTCCCTGAAAGAGAGACAAGGTAGGGCACTCCGCTCATCGAGCCGATCGGATCCACCGAAGGTAATCGGCCGTAAATTCGCTCCAACGCCTCCAGTCGCCTCGAAATTCCACGTAGACCATAGTCGATAGTTCTGCTTTCTATCCGTGATCTTCATGAGTCGCACATTCAGTGAGAGAGAATTAAAGGTCGCTTATCTCTGCAAACTTTCCCGTTTTGAGCCATCGGAAACGGCTTTATTAATACTTCGCGTTCATCAAACCGTTGGAAGATAGCTTAGCGACCGGCCAAAGACTCAAATTACTCACACTCGGGGTGGGTGACGGACCATTGCTCCCTTTGACAATCAGTACTATGACTATGGTCTACGTGGAATTTCGAGGCGACTGGAGGCGTTGGAGCGAATTTACGGCCGATTTCCTTCGGTGGATCCGATCGGCTCGACGAGCGGAGTGCCCTACCTTGTCTCTCGTTTAGGGAGGAAGAAACAGTTGAACTAAATCTCGCTGGAATCGCTTCGAAGAGCCAGTTTTATTCAAATATAGTTCCTAATTTTACGCTCAAATTCGAAGTGAATTTTCCCCATACAAAGCCTTGTAATTTCGCTATTACGCAACAGTTACCACGACGTTTCAATTACAACGTGTAAACATCACTTGAGCTTGGGCTACCTGTGGTCCAATCAATATTTATTTACTGATACCCTTATCAAAGTAGAACTACGAGCATCCTAGATATCATCAGAACGAAATCAAATTACAAAATAAGTTAAGGCACTTGATAAAAAAAAAACGCTGAGTACAACAACTTCTTTATTATCATTTAAATGATAATACTTAACTAGGGCCTTCACATGTTAATTTTGAGTCTCCTGCATGATCAGCTAGTCACGCAACAGAGAGGAGAGCAAAAGGTACTCAAAGGTACTCAATGGCATAGAAAAAGCAGCACTGCTAGTGCAAGCAAATTTAGAAAATATTGGTCCTTCGTTTTCAAGCTGCAATCCATCCTCCACTGCATTAATGAAATTGTAAAACTAAACCACTATTTTTTCGTTGTCGAAAATGCCTTTTGGCTTTTTCAAGGTGTAGCAAAGTATCTGGCACAGTTCCCTGAAGTTTGCAAAACAAAAAATATATCCTATCATTTGTATTCTTCTTTTAATGCGTGTACAACACACGTAAGTGAAACTGATGTTGAAAACAAGTACATTTACTTTGTGAGCTTCGTCATATTGACAAATTACCTTTTAAGCCTAAACAACGTTTGTTGCTTACAATCCCTCGCAATCCTCTTCCGTCTTTACCAACACGGCTCTGTTATAGCTTGACATCCCCTCTTTGGCGCTCTCTCCCCTAAATAAAGGAATATTTTAAGGATCTATTTGCTTCGAAGAATATCCTGCAGATCGATGTTTAGGGGTTATACAATGAATACGAACACTTAATCGGGGTTCCAAACCCTATAAAGCAACCAAAATCATAAGGATACATGAGGCACGAGTTTTTGAAATGACACAATCAAATTTAGAATTACTATAGCATTGTTTCTCATTCAAGTAGTTTTTTGGTAACCATCTAGACCGACTTGATCATCAATAAAAAGGGAAGTACTTTGAGAAAGTCTGCGTGTATCCTTGAAAACTAGTTGGAACTGTGAGGATTCCTTTACGTTCAAAACTGTCTGTCTCAAATGTAAATCTGTTCTTGCTGCATGAAGCTTGTAACTAAGCAGTAATTGGCTAAACGATATTGCGGATTTACTGCGTTCGCCTTTTTATTTACCTTATGTAAAGTTCTTATGCTTTACCAATATAATAGGTAAAATAAAGGAAATGTTTTCAAGAGCCAAGTGGTTCACAATTGCCGGAGCTTAAAGGGGCTGTGTCACCTATAATTAGTATCACTTTGAAAAGCCAAAAAAAAAAACATATTTGTTTTAATGGAAACCTAAAAATAATGGTCCAGTTTTGTTAACAAATACTCTACTATCGCACAGAAACTAGTATTCGCTGTCTCTGGCTGCGGATGGCCAGGATGGATTTTTTTCAAGTTTCTCCCAAGCATAGTTAATAGAACAAACTGGTTATGAAGCTCAACAAATTTCAAAAGGAGTGTACAAAGCTGCTTTGTTTTATGTTGAACGAACCGTGACCCTGCACATCGTTTTGTTTAACGTGTGAGCCCAAATGTTTCTACTGGTCAGTTGCTCATAAGCATTTCAATACCTTTTGTGTTTTGTGCAGGGTCAAGGCAAATGAACAAAAGAAATGGAGAACAAAAACATATAACAAAGGACTGACTGAGTTTCATAACCAGTTTGTTCTATTAACTATGTCCCAAGTATCGTAGAAAAATCATAGAAAAAAAACTTATTATGGTTTGTTCTTCCGTAAAGAAATCACTTGATATTTTGCCTTGGTGTTCCAAGAGCAATTTTATTTTGAGCAAGGGTACTTTGTCAACTATTTGGTGTATTTTGACCAAAACACAGCGAAATATGCGTGACAATAATGCCCCTTAAACCCGGCATCTGTAGCATGAAGCGATTAAGAGTTCTTACTACTCCCCTGGAGGGGATGTTAGTCACCTATTTTTCTTCTTGAATACAACAACAACTACAGCCACCACCACCACAAGGAAGAAAACTCCTAATCCAACTCCAACTCCAATCTTCCAGGCAGCTGCATCTAAACGGACAAACCAATGTTTATTAGTTACAAGACTAGAAAACAGGCGAGCTGTGTTTTACGTGAAATGAACGCCTGCGGCATTCATTTCACGGCATTGGCTTTCTTGCCAATTTTATCGGTTTAAAAGCAACTCGCATTTACTTCAATAATCACATACCATAATTAGTCCAAACAAAGCGAAGGACGATCAAAATTCACAGAAAATTTCAACGGATTACACCGACAAAGTCAACACTGAATAAAACCTTTGACCCGAAGGGTTTATTCTACGCTCTGGTGGTTTTCATGCACACATGGGTATGTATAATCATCTATTCAATCAGCTGACTGACCGCGACATTTTCACGGGCAAATTTCCCGCCAGAGTTATCTACTTCTTTACGATTGGTCTAAACAATGAAATTAAATGGGTTACGTCATAGCTTGCACATGCGCCGAACCATGAAACCCTCCCCTTAAGGCTATGACAATGAAACCTAGAGAGTACATAGTACGTCCAAAACTGTCTCCTTTGCGGTCCGCACAATGGAACGATGACGTCATATGACGTAGTTATTAGGTAATTAGTTATACGGCCGCCATCTTGGATTTCTGAATTTTTTTAAAACCTCTTAAAAACCGTCAAAATTGACGCAAAATTAATCAAAACCGATAAATAAACGCTAAATGACGTAAAAATACAAACGTTATACCAATAAACATTGTTTTTCTTCATTGAAAGGTATAAATATGCAAATTTCCAAAAACATGGCTGTCAAAATCTAGTTGCCATGGAAACGTCAAGTCACGTGATCAAAATATTGTCATATGAAATTGTTGCCAGATATATTTTAGGAAAAGTCACAAAGTTTGATGGCGTTTGAATACATATTAAAGAAGTTATGAATGTTTAAAGTTAGCGCGGGCACTTTGTGCCCCCCCCCCCCACCCCCAGGCCGAATAGGGTTAAAACCTTTTTCCTTTGTTTAATGAAGTTGTTGCTGTTGTTGTGTTGTTTTTATTATTTCAACAAAACAAAAGCAGTTGTCATATGAATGGTTCGTGCAGTAAAGCGCAGTGACCTTGTCAAACATTACCATTCTTTTCTTGGCAGCCAAGTAATAAGTTCAGTAAAAATATAGTTCTATTAACTACATGTCTAACTGGATTTTTGAAAACCATGTCGCCCTAAGTAAGCGTCTGTAAGTGTGTTTGGCCTGGTTTCTTTGTCGTTCAAAAAGTTCTCTAAACTCCACAATATAAAAACTAAAGTCTGTTGCTAGTCTTTTTTTCTCTCGCTCCATTTCCGTCTTCTCTCTCTTCTCTGTGATTTTCGGGCTGATCGGGGTCATGAAAACCATTGTTTGGCCTGGTTGTAGTAAAATTGCTAGAATTTTCGTAGGCCATGTTTTCAAAAATTCAGCTACATGTACATTGTAATACAAAATGGCTATATCTTTGACAGCATTTCTCAACAACAGGGAAAAAAATCTACGCAACATCACAATTACAGAGGATTTCGGAGTATATACATCATGTTGCCATTACTTAGAAAATGACATCCTGGACTTATGAACTGAGGGTGACTGTGCCCGAGTGTTTTCAAAATAATAAAACTGCCATCCATAGACTAACATCTCACCCAGTATTGTAGTTTCAAACAAACATCAAACCAGATAGGTCGACATGCTTTAAACGGCCATTATTAAACCAAGTTGGTCGATATAATTTAAATATAAACTAATTGCATGCCAGAGAATAAAATCTCACCTCGCTTAGCCGATGCCTCCATTTGAGGTGAAAACGCTTCGGAAGACTTAAAAGCAGTAGTTGTTCCTTGCCAAAACAAAATAATAGTTACCACATCTAACAAATCACAGCTAATACAAATAGCGCAATGAACATGCAAAAAACAAATTCAAAGCAAACCGTGCCAGCAATTCCATGAGCGGGAAAAGAAAACATGTAGCTAGCAGTCCAAGCCGCAACTGAAAAAGCAGCGCCAAGCATGGCAAAATATGCAAATGGTGCAAGAGCAAATATGCCAGCGGTAACAAGCACAGAAAAGCATACGCCAAGTACAGTAAAACATGCAACTGGTGGCAAGGAAAGAAAACTACAGATAAGAATTGCCAAGCATGGTTTACGTGCACATGGTGCAAAGAAAGGGAGAATACACTGTATACAAGCGATGAATAGCACAGGGAAATATATACAAGCTGGACCACCAAGCACAGAAAGCAGGCAAGTGGTACCAAGTAAAGGAAAAAAGAAAAGGTAAGTAAGCATGCAGTGAACTATCCAGCTCTCAAAAGCAAGCAACTATCACCTTAATCGAGAAAAAAGACACAAAGATAAACGTTACATTCCAAACTGGCGTCCGATTTCACTTTTGAACGTAGATGCAAAAATTGCATCAAAGGCCATAACTAAACGCTTACAAAAAGTGCTACCAGATATTATTCATAGTAACCAACATGCTTTTGTTAAAGGACGATCTATTTCAGATGCTGTAAGAAACATAAATGAGATCTTGGGCGTTTCTTGGTGTTGCGGAAGACTGTTGTGGTGTGGGTATTGTTCAGTGTCTTTTAAATCTTTTGTAGTACGTCATTTGGTGATCACACCATCCGCAACACCAAGAAACTACCGAGATCTTGGAGTTTACAGAGAGTGAGAAACTTTCTTGTCTGTTAGTTGCTCTAGACTTCGAAAAGGCTTTCGACTCTTCAAAGTGGAACTTCCTGTTAAAAGCCTTAGAAAGTTTCAACTTTGGACCCTCATTTATTTATTGGATAAAAACACTTTATAACAAGAACAACAACTCTTCGAGTACTGAAGTCGTGCTTTAAGAAGCTTTAACCCTATACATGCATCAGGAGTTCCGTGTTACTGCTCTAAGCGCATGCTCACGTGATGAAAAAGTGGGACCTTGGGTTGTAAAAATTGCTATATCGTGATTGAATTTTTCTTTTCAAGCACAATTTTCATTAAATATTCAAGATCACGAACCGCTAAGCAAATTCCAAATTAAATATACCGAAATATAGCATATTTTATAATACCCGTGCCCACTTTTTCATCACGTGAGCATGCGTAGTTTAGAACTCCTGATGCGTGTATCCAGACCGGGCTTTTTTTGACCGTCTGGGACCGGGGGGGGGGGGGGGGGGGCTCCAGAAGTCCCCCCCCCTATGTAACTTTGAAACCGCTTATGCTATGGCCACCAAATTTACACAGGATAATGTTGTCATGAATTCTAGTAAGTACAGATACTTTGGTGTCATAATGACGTAACGTGACGTCATTATGACGTATCATAGTCGATTTTATTGGCTAAAACAGTCTTTCATCAATATTTTCTCAATTTTGAACATATAACAACAAGACTTTAACAGCTACCTATTTAATAAAAGTCTTATGTTCACTAACACTGTTGGTGTTGTTAACAATAACAGTGACGTCATTATGACGTCATATACAATGAAATAACCAATTGAAACGTTCTATAAGGCATATCTTTGAAACAAACTTTAATGTCCATACCAAACTTTCACATATCGATGCAGGGGTAAAAGTTAATTAATTCGTACACTTTGTTGCTATGGTAACAGTATGTGACGTCATAGAAGTGTTGTGTACATTTTCTTAAAAACTGGAACAGTTAACTTTGCAAATTATGGCTTTTCATGTACGTAATGAATTTAAAAAAGTTTTCTCAAGTGAAAAGGACATTTTTATGATATTTTGACAATAAATGTTTAGAGATAATGGAATTACACAGACACGTAATATACTAGAAATAAATTTCCCATTTTATCGTCCGCCATCTTGGATCCGCCATCTTGAATTAGTCCAAACGTGTTTATTTCGGTAAAAAAACACCGAAAAATAAAGCAAATGGACTGCTAAAGCTTAGTTTATTGTGGGAAAATGTTATACAATCCAAAATATGAACCAATAATAATATTATAGAGAAAAACGACCTTTAGTAAAACTTCGATCCGCCATCCTGGATTTTGACATTTCTTATTCCACGTTTTCCTAAAATTACCGTTAATTAACCTTAATTAATAATAAACAAATATACATAATTTGATCAATTATCGCTAAATTAAGTGGAAAATATTAATTCAATAAGAAAACTTTGAAATAATCTTGATTAAAGCGAAAAATGCTAATTTTGTAAAACATAGGTGTCAAAAAGCGGTTGCTATAGAAACGTCAATGCCGGTGGACAAAGCACGCTAATGTGAAAATGTTTCCAGATAAATTTTAGGAAAAGTCACCAAATTTGGTGGTCATTGCATCAACCGTTTTAAAACGACACAACTTCAAAGTTTGAGCGGGCTCCAAAAGCCCCCCCCGGTCTGGATAGGGTTAAGGGTCTTGTAAGTGCCCCTAAGGTACGAGAATTAATTTAATATATTGTTATAATTTGTTTTACATGTACAGTCGCTTTTCCGGTCACACTAGGTGATCCGTCACGAACGTTACTACACTGTACGTCATTTGAAACCTTCAATCAGTCTTTCGCAATCACTCTTGCATGAAAGGTCAACTTTAACTTTTATATTACTTCCATTTATCTGTTGCTCGAAAAGAAAGAAAACGAAATCGTCATCGAATGGAACTCTCGCCAAACCCGGCAATAATGTAAGTTCCTTTTACTTGATATGTTTCGTTTCGTCATTTTCCTTTTTCTTATGTTGTAAATAAATCCAATAATCTAAGAGCTTGAAGTTGCTATATCAACTCAGTATGACGTCACTAACACTTCGCCTCAGGCTATAAACCACTTGAAAATATTAACTTTTTACTTTTTGTCACCGAATTTATAAGTCGTGCGCTTGGCTCGTAGCCAAGGGCACGACTAATAATGCATGTAGCTGCATAATGAATAACGACTATGCGTCAAAGTACTTTTTCATCAAAAAGAGGTGTCAGACAGGGCCGACCTACTATCCGCTTATTTATTTATTATTGCCTCGCCTACTTCTAGATCTGAACTACTCTCAGAAACACTTTGGAACGATCAGCACATTTGTATTGGTGGCAAATCGGTATACAATGACAAACTAGTAAAAATTGGAATTATAAAAATAGTTGACATAATACAAAACAGTGGAAAGTTATGCAAATGAGATCATCTAAAAAACCGCTATCCTGCACTGAGCGCCTCAGACTACTTTCTTTTAGGAGGAATATATAACGCCTTACTAGCACACTGGAAACGTACGTTGCGTTGTCACAATATGAAAAACGTTTTAAACCAACGGCGCAACTTAAAATTTCAAGAACTATACTGTCAAAACTTTGATTTTAGATGGAACGAAATCTATACACGCCCTTACAGAACAACAATTGATTGTAAAACTAGAGAGTTTCAATATAAAATTCTTAATCGAATACTTTATACTAATAAAGTATTATTCAAAATGAAGCTGGTAGAAACTCCGCTTTGCAATTTTTGTAAGGAGAACGACGAATCTCTCGAGCATTTACTGTACCGCTGTACCCATGTTAGATATTTTTGGCTATCAGTAATTAACTAGCTTAATACAATTCTTGGACCTTCTATTGAACACTTTAGTGAAAAAGATGTTATGTTTGGATACTGAAACAATAACAAAGAAATCATGTTAATAAATCATGTCATTTTATTAGGGAAACAACTTATTTACCTATGTACGTGTAAGTGTTGTGGTTCAATTTTATCCTTGGTTCAAATTTGATTTTCCTTTGTTTAAAACTCATTATCATACATTACCATAGCCAAAAACAAAGGAAAATAAAATTTGAACCAAGGATAAAATTGAACCACAACGTAACGCCCTTATTCCTAATATTTTATTGCTAATAGCTAAACTCAAATATATATTTTAAAATTGAAGAAAAGATCGCAAGATCAAGCGATAAGATTTTAAGCCACTACAAAAAGTGGGAGAGATTCTTACCTTTACAATATAACTAATTATATCAATATATTTTTTCTTTTCCTTTTTCTAGTATGTATGTATGTTTTGTAACTATCTTTGTATCTTGTGTTTCAACATGTATATTTTTGTAAAAACGTGAAAAGCAATAAAATACAAAAAAAAAGGAAACATGCAGTGCCAAGCAAAAGTAAACTAGCATGCACACAGGTTCAAACGGAGAGGGACTTTTTCGGGAAACATGCAAGTGGTGCCAAGCATTGGAACACATGCAAGTGGTGCCAAGCACTGGAACACAAGCAAGTGGTGCCAAGCACTGGAACACAAGCAAGTGGTGCCAAGCACAGGCATTCAAACAAAGTTGTCAGAAGGACACACGTTTCAGACTGAGATAACCTGAACTTCTTAACACTGCACGAACTGTTTGACCTTCACAGCCAAATTAATTTTATCACAAAGAAGTTGACTTAATAAGGCAATTAATACCAGAACCTGTTTTGCATGTACGCATGACACTCAGAAATCCTTTCTGTTTGTCCACTAATTATTTTATCTACTGCATTGTTGTTACTGTTATAGGTAGGCGAGCATTTACGTATGGAACCTGCGCATTATAAATGTTTGAGTGACTGTTTTATGCCGGCAAAGGCGCATATACGATAATTATTCTTACTTGCAGACTCTGTCTTTGGAATTTTCACTGTTGGCTTTGGGCTGTCTGACATTAGTGGGTTCAACGTTGTCCCATGTAAAATAAGCGTCCAATCGAACAGGGTTCCTTGCCAAGAAACATGCAGAGTGATGTTCAAAACAAATTAAAAAGCAAACAAACAATAAACAGAAGCCACTTAAAAGAAAACCTGGCAAACTAAAGAGTAGTGAGTAGTATAAACAAAAGAAATATAGAAACAAAATACAACAAAGGTAAAATAAAATATATTTTAGAAAACTTGTAAAGCGAACGAAAGGAGAGAACGACAACAACAATAACTACTACTGCAACTTACAATAATATCAAAAATATATATTTTATTATAGGAGAAAAGAAATGGTTAAAACTTTTCACTTCAATAGTGACCTTAGTTTTTCACCCTGACTCAAAAATTAAAACCGGTAAAAGCACCACAGGAAAGTACATGTACAGATACCGTAATTATTATATTTCAATAAGTGTTATGGTAAAATTACACAACCGATTACTTCTTCTTTCTATTCCCCCTGTATTTCGTTCTTCCAAAGCTACCACAATTCATACGCGTTGAGCCAACTAACCTGTATTATCATGATTCTGATGGGAGTTCTCTAACGTCAGTTTCCACTGACCAATAGCATTCTCCCCCCAGTGATGCAACGTCATCAACACCCAATTTAAGTCCTTTGCTCCAAAAGAGGCATCAGCCTTCCTGTAGTGCGTAAGGTTAGACACAGTTGTCTGGGGTGATATGAGTTTTATCAAAAGTTCCCCACGAAGGGTATACGTTAAATTGACACTGACTTCAACATGTTCCAAGTAGTTTATTTTGTCACCACAGTAATCACTCCATTGACTCAAATTGATTGTTTCTGCTAAAGTTCTTCTAGACGGTATAGCTCTGAAAGACAAGGAAGCAAAATTCAACAGGGCATCGACGCACTTGTGACACTGTGGTTGATTTTGTCAAAAAAATTTCCATTTCTTCCACCACTCTACATTGTCCATAAAACTGAGGCTAGTAATGATGAAATGAAGTTAAAGCTAATTACGTTTACTTAATTCCTGTTTGTCAACAGTACGACAGAATGTCAAGTTAAATGACAACAAATAATATAACTATTATGATAAAACGATTAAAACACTATATCTGGAACTTTAAAAAACGGTTTAATAATATAACTGTTTTGGAAAATACCATAAACTAATTTCGATTTTGAGACGGCAATACTGCATTTTAGTAAATTTTTACCTCTCGATATTCTAGATTTCTGATTGGTCCCACCGCTACCGATCTGAGTCGTTATTGGTTAATTTGCCCAAATATGGAACAATGATGACGAATTACGCGAAAAAAAATGGCACGTGCATGTGGCACGTGCACGTGGTGGGTACATCTTTCCTCGTCCGCAGTATAATTTCCACAATTGTTATGTTCAAATCCATAACCATTTCTGCTAGTCCGATTAAGACTTATTTTTGAAGGAAACTTTGCCATTCTTCTCGACTATCTTATTTTGAAGGAAACTACTTTTGAAAGAAACCTTCTCGAAATCGCCGCTTGTTAGCATTTACTCGCTGCGAAGGGGTCATGTGACACTTGTTCACTGACGTGACAGTCATGTATTTTTTTGGAGCGGAAATTTTTTTTTTCCAATTTCCGGTTAGTTGAGTGTTTGGAAATTTACTAAAATAGTTATTCATCTTGGCCTCGCCGAATATGAGCTGATATATAACCAACTCGGCGCGGCGCCTCGTTGGTTATATACAGCTGTTTCGAGAAAGGTTGTCGGAAAAAAGCGTAAAAGTGCACGCGACAATCCAGAAAGGTATTGTGGGTAGTCATCCGCGCTACATCCTAAAAACTCATTTATCCCAATGGCCCGCCATCTAAGATCATCCCTGTACGGACGAGGCATCGCGGGTTTCATGTATTTATTTGACTTATTAAAATTCATTGATCTTATCCCATATTATTTTTCGGGATTGTCGCGTGCACTTTTGCGCTTTTTTCCGACAACCTTTCTCGAAACAGCTGTATATCAGCTGTATATCGGCTCGTCCTCGATGAATAACTGTTAAATATTGACGGCTAGTTGGGAGAAAATATACTCCGTATTGGGCTCCGTCGCTTCGCGACTCCGCCCAATACGGAGAATATATTTTCTTCCAACGCCGTCAGTATAATGCTGTATTGCCGTCTCAAAATCGAAATTAGTTTTGTATCACGATTCAACTATTTTTCGGGCAAAAAAGGAAGTAAAACTGAAGATAACTTGTGCCGATCAAAACTGAAATTCTTACTAGTCACGAACTGACGTACACGACGTTTTGTACGCGTTATCATATTTTTGTTTAGCAAAAAAGTTTCAAAAACACGGACTTTTCACGCTATAAATTGATCATTGAAATACAACAAATTTGTTAGAACATCTTTTCGAAGTTTTCCAAAGTTACAAACGTCGAAAAAATGTGTAAATAACGCAAACTTGCCGAGGTTTTAGCTCAAAACTTTTTTTCAAATTATTATGGCGTGATAGCGCGCACACAGCATAGCTGAATGTAAACAAACCGTTCAAACGAACAAAAGCAGATTTTAAACTCATCTTATCGTTAACTTTCGATAGAAAGGGTCGTTGCATAAAATACATCGTTGTTTATCTGCCAAACTTGAAAAGTAATCAACATTTTTGCCCCTCCTTTGAAGATAATTTTAAATTTTGGTTTTCTACGCAAGGAACCCATTAAATTGCCGCGGGAAATTTTCAACCAATCACAGGCTGGTTTTTGAGACGACAATACGACTTTATATTGACGTATCAAAAGCAGACAAAAGTATCTGAGAATCTATATACTATATACTATATGGAGGTGCAGTCGCATAATGTTTAGTATGTTGAACTTTGGGTAGTCCAGCACTTGTCCAAACGATATCTGTGATTCGCTAAGAAAACAATAGATTTGTCCCGCTGGGATAGGGATTAGGGATAGGGGCATTGTTCAAGTGATATATCAATTGTTTCGTTCGCCAATCACAGACATCGTTTGGACAGCTACGGGGTTGCCCTGAACTTCAGATCTGAAGGCCTGGCCATCGTTTCTTTCCATTGTCCCTCTCCACCCCGGTGTATAAATTAATGGGTACAGGTACATCATAACTATCAATCATTCATTCTAATCTGTGCACTGCAAATTTCACCACTTACTCTAGCTCAGTGAGGTGCTATCACTGTTGCATGTACTGTATATTGTTACTCATCACATACATTCTCAATATCGCTTTCAGATTTGTTTATGTACACCGTGAACAAGTAGCCCTTAAAGCTTCACATTTGTAAAAGTACAAAGCAAATTTTGTTTCGATAAAGATGAATTAAATATTGAAATGAGAGAAAAACTGGATGACGTAATGCGTCCAGTTTGTTGTGACCTTTGATTCTGGGAAAAGTCCCGTGCATTTAGTGTGTCAAACGCGTTTCGTTGATCAAATTCAAATCATTTCGATAGAAAAAAAGTTCTTTTTATTGTACAATTTAAAATAAGGCGAGTTTTTGTTTGAAAGAGATGAAAAAAGTAAAAACAAAGAAATGAGTCCAGTTACAAAAGCCTTGTTTGTTTGTTTGTTGTTTTTTACTCTGAAGGACGTGTTGCCTTGGAAAAAGCGTTCCAGATTATGTGGCGTCGTTTCCCTCTCTTTGTGTTGTTTTTGCCATTGTAAAAATCTTCAGTTGAAACTACTCAATAAAACAAACCTTGACTTCTAAACTCAAGTACTTTAAAGAATAAGCGATACAATTTTGAATCTGTGTTATGCCGCGCGAAAAAAACAATAAACGGAGGTCGAAGGCCAGTGACCTACAGAAAAACAAGTAGCTGGTTACGACTTTACAAACCAGTAACTGGGGCATACATGGCGATGCCCCGCTTAATAACCGTTCCAACTTAGACTTTCAGTACAGACAGAATGTACGGGACAATGCCCAAAGCAGAATTGAAGAACTTTCTGAAAAGACTTCATGGCAAACACATCAATATTGACAGTGTTGAAAGTAAATATCACGATTTTCAGATACTTTTGCCTGCTTTTGAAACATAAAAAGAGTCGAATTTCCGTCTCAAAAAACCAACCTGTGATTGGTTGAAAATTCCACGCGACAATCTACCTCTATTTGGTAAGTTAGGTTGGAGTGTAAGTGTTAAATGGATATGTGATACATGTACTTTAATTAACCTGTGATAAGAATGTAACCGAGTCTGTTTAACAAGATGGCCAGTAATGGCAGAATCTACGAATGCAACCTACCTATTAACACCATAACGTGGGATCGTGCAATTTACTTTGGGAGGAACCCTTGTCCAGTTGACTGCCGCATCAACCATCTTAGTGGCATCCATGAGACCAAATCCAACGTAATCGTTTACTGCATCAAAAAACAAACAAAAAAAGATCAAAATACAAAAAGGAAAAAACAATCAAAGAGCTCTAAGAGGCATTTTGTAAATATGAAACAAGGTAAGGTAATTTTAATTTAAGTCAAAGACTTGAAGAGTAAAACAGAATAAAACGACCAAAACATTTTAGCGAGATAATAGTAATTGGACTGAGTGTAGTAAAATTCATAATAGTAATAGGACTGAGTGGAGTCCAATTCGGTCTGTAATCATACGAGTGATTAACAATATCGGACGACCACGAAGCGGGAGTCCGATTTGTTTAATCACGAGTATGATTACAGACAGAACTGGACGACACGAAGTCCTGTTACCAATTAATCATAACTATAACAAAATTTGAGGATAAAACGTTAAGGTTACAGTGTACCTTCAGATCGAAAATTTACTGAATTTTTTTTTTTTGGCGTCAAAATAAAGTTTACAGAATGGACTTTCATCCAAAAAAAAATTATCGAAAGATAGTGAAAATTGACGGAGAAATGACGGTATAACTTTTGTGGGCGGAGTTTGTTTATGAAGCGATATGTTTTTCTAAGCGCTGTTTTCTCAAAGTTGAATTTTTCGCTTGTAGGGGACACTTCAAAGAGCTACAACTCAAAGGGAATTTGTTCGATTTTCCTCAAATTTGGACAAGCTAGGCTAACATATAATCAACAAAAACCTGTCGGAGAATTTCTTATTTCCGAAAACCTTTTTCGTCAAGAGCAATTTCCGTGCGATCACTTCAATTTGTTTTCTCCCTTTTTCGAAAATATTCTGTAACTTCTCAATGCAACTGAATATGGGAAATCGCCGACACGTTTTTTTAGCGCTTCGTGTCCGGAAACCCGAGAACAAATCAAATTAGCAAAATACAATAATCGCTTTGAGTTATAGCGTTTTAAAGCTGATTCGGACGTTCGAATTTAGACGTCGTAAAAAATTCGACAATTCATTTTATTACCAAATGGTTTCCATATTTAGATAGCCAGCTCTATAAGCTTTAATTTGATATCTGGGTTTAGGTATATTAAGTGTAATCTTAAGACGCTAGAGCTGTTATACTGGAGACACCCCCGAAGGTACACTGTAACCTTAAATGGTTACACGTTTTGGTGATTAAAAACATAGCAATTGAGTGTGTTTTTGACTGAGATGCACGGAAAAAGGATAGCGCGCGCAAATGACGCTACTGTCCAATTACAAGCATGACGTGTATTAATGCTCTAATCAGGCCTGCTGATAACCAATCAAATTCGAGAATTTTGTTATAGTTTTAATTAAAAGAGTAATCGGGCGAGTAATTTCGAAACAAAGTTCAATTACTAATTTATTAATCGAATCAATAACAAAATTCAAGATAAAAAGTCTATGTGGATTTTTTTTTGTACTCAAAACGTCAGGAATATTTTCTATCAGTTTGAGAGGAAACAGCGAAAAAATGAACCCATTTTTAAAGTGCACCTGATTGACGCGCGCGCAACGTAGGTGTCCAATTACAGCTATTCGATTACAAAAAGCTGTAATTGGACACCCACGTGACCGTGCGCCAATTACGTAAAAAAAGGCGCGTGGATGACCAATCACAATCGAGAATTTTGTTATTGATACGATTACTCCCTGAATTGCGCTATACTCAGTGCTATTGCTATTACTACTGTAAATAAGGATTGCGTGCACATACACATAAAGTCAATTTCAAGAGTTCTATTTGTCTGGAAAGTAAATTGTTGGCGGCCTTTGGAAGAAATTTTTGGAAACTTTTGTGTACTCAGTTGTTCTTTTTTAACATTTTGATTAATTAGCAATTATTCACCGACCGAAGTGGAGGTGAATGGATTGCTGGTGGATATTTGCCGGGCGGCGAGAGTAATATCTACCACTCTTCAACGATGCAGGACAAGAACTGTTTTAGTATACGGCTATTTCAATTAACGTTGTCGGGTGAAAGTTTAAAGCTCAAAGCCTACAAGTCAAGACCGATCCGCGAACGAGTAAACCGAGCGCCTGTTCCAGGCATGCAGGTAGTTGGAAGGGGTGAAACGAAAAGAAACGGCGCGAATGAGCGATGCGACGAGCGGGGAAAACGCTTATTTTGCGTCGCTCCCAACTATCTTGGCTTGTAGGCTTTGAGCTTTCATCCGACAACGTTAATTGAAATAGCTGTATACCAAACCACAAACCAGTGGATAGCCAGCCAAAAATAGTTACTTTATTTCTGACAAGTGGGGAGAAAAACTCGGGCGTGAAATCCAGAATGTGGGCTTTCCATTAAAGATGCACTGTTACACTGTACTTAGAATGAATTGCATCCAAATAGATTTCTCTAATACTGGACAGGTCGGTTTGAGGTTAAAGCCTACGTAAGTGCCTTAGCACTTTTAGAGATATTAAAACTGGCAGGGCTGACTGCTTAAAGCTATTAAAGAATAAAGATGTTACTACTTCTGGAGGAAGTACATGTAAGTTCCAGTCTATCAAAGCAATGTTACGATCGGTACGGTCTGACAAACTGCAATAGTGGTTGTCAGTCCGTTAACAGTCCGTAGATTGCATCTAACGCTTATACATGTACAACTGTAGAACGAGGTAAACATACATGTATAGCCTGCTTCTTTTGACGGTAGCGTTCACGTCGCTGCGGCGTCCACGCCATGCACACGCGTATAGAACGAGGTTTACATGTATAGATCCTGACTGTTTCTTTTTAACTGTACGTTTCAGTGCACGAGCTTTTAGAACGAGGTATACATTCATGTACATAGCCTGATTGTTTTGGCCGTAACGACACCGAAGTCCGTTAAATGAGATGCAATTTACGGACCCTCGACAGACCGACTCACTCTTTTACGATCTGTTCATCTGTACATGTACGTTAAAGACTGTATAGATCGTCAAATCGTTTCATCCCCTGACCAACAAATAGATGCATACAATTATCAGACCGCCAACAGATCGACTACTACATTTTATGTCTGTCAGACTGCATAGATCGTACATGTATGATCGATTTGACAGACTGTATCAGTGCGTTTATATTGGACATAACTAGCCAATCAGAGCGCAAGAAAAACACTATCCACTGGTTTGGTATATACCAAAACACAATTATATCATAATATGCACTTGTACCACAAGTAACATATCATACAGATCCCTTTGCAGGAAACACAACGTAAATTCAAAGCGGCAGAATACGGGGCTATGTAAAATTAAACAACAAAATCAACACAATAAATAGCGGAGCTCTCGCGGGCCGAAGGCCCGCTGCTGAGCCCCATACTCATAGAACCTATGCCCGTAATTTTTCATGGTCATGGCTAGCGGAATGTTTCGCGGGCGCCGTCTGTTACATGTGTGTCCGAGGGCGCGTCGCGCAAGGCTAGCTCGCGGGCGCGTATGACGTCGCAAAGCATGCGCATATGACACCACATAACATCCGGGATCTTAGCAATTTTGAAACCAAAGCGAAGCTTTGTTTGTCGCGCGGCTACATGGCCGATGTCACGTCACTGCTGTAGTAAACACTCTTGTTGTGTTTAGCGGAGAAAAGGGGTTGCAAAGTCGTTTTTCCCTGCATTTGTTCGCCGTTTGCTACTCAAGACAGGGATACTAATTAAGGGATACTAATTAAGGGATACTCAGAAGCCGCTATATATAATGGAAAAAGAAGAGCTTTCAGGGATAAAATCTTGCTTCAAGGAACTTTGGGGGAGCAATGAGGGGAGATGTTTGTTTTCGGGATTTCAGAACCGAAGAAGCGGAGATTTAAAGAATTCCAAGCAGTAGAGTGACTTAAAGGTAAAATAAATCACATTTTTCGATGGGAATTTATGTTGATATCAATTTTTGATTGACTTTTCCTTTGTGTTCTCGTTAGTTTTGGAGACATGTTTATAAAACGTGCCCAATTTCAGTCGTGTTGTCATCGAGGATGCGCTATAAATGGTACGCGTTTTGCTTTTAAACATAAACTTATGGAGATTTGAATACAATTTTTCAAAAGTCAAGATTTTGGTGTCTGTTTTTGTGTTTGTTCATTCATTACATAGGTTGAAAAGCGATTTTATGTAAACAAAACAAGAATTGGTTTTATAGTTCTAACTTCACTCGTGTCGCCTTATGCATATATGTTTGTGCATTTTTTTTTTTGCAATTTTGATTCCCAAGTCAGTTTCTTGGGCAATTTTTTATACGCGACAGGTGTATTTTGTTCGCAAATAAGTCGTACTAGTTATTCTAGACCGAGAAAAAGTTTGTTTTTGTGAACTTTTGTACGGTTTAAATGTACTGTGCAGACGGTCGCGTAATACTGTTTTGGAGAATTGCTAAAATTGAAAAATAGCCGGGTCGTCAATCATAATTCTTGGGCTTTCTGTTCAGAGAGCGACGCTGTTAGGCTCAGCCTATCTATATATATATATATTAGTTAAAGTACAAATAGTGCGCACGTAAACTGGCTAGATTATTAACTTTAACTGAGAATCGGTATGCTGTGAAGACTGTTATTTTGCACAAACAGCCGCCTTTTTGATGCTACAGCTTTACATATTTTGGAGAATCCAAGCAATAAGCAACTTGTTGCAAGAAAAATAAAATGGAATGGAATTAAATATACGACAGCAATTTATCGAATGCAAAAACTATTTCATAACAATTTAAATTATAAATTATTAAATGCATATTAAAAAAACATTCCGTGGAAAACTATTACCAAATCAAAACTGCATGTATTCACCTTGACAGCCAGCCTTATTGGTGTTCCAATCGTTGTCACTAATCATAATAGGGTCTGGTCTTGCCGTCCGTACAATGATATGCTGTACATCCCGCCAAGAGAGGTTTCGACTTAAAATAAAGGAACCATTACATGAATACTGTATGCTACAGAGAAGAAACTGTTAAATCTCAGCTAATCCTTTATGATGTACAAATATTAGATGATCTTAAGGACGTTCGCGCTAATTGTTTATGCGCATCCTTACTGCGCACGCAATTCATGTTGCAACGCCATGCTACGTCATGCACGAGCGCGCGCGCAAGAAAAGAAATCTAAGCACATAAAGGGCTGATAGCCGTTGCGTTAACTTTGCTTAGATTAAACTCGCTTGGATTGTCGGTGACCCCCAATTTTTTTTTCATAGATAATTTTCATTGCCAATTCTCGACAGATTGTGAAAAAATGAACAAAAAATCAATGTAGGAAGTTTAAATTTTTTCCATTTTTCTACCCGCGAGCCGTCGAATCACCTGCCAACTTGCGGCTGTCAGAGTTTGCAAATGCTGTCGTTTAAAGATGAAATTTACTTCAAGGAACGTCACCAGGTGAATAAATTTACTGAACAGACCTACTCGCATAAAATCTGGGAAAGAAAGTTGCATTTTAGAGATTCATTTGCAATATTTTTAGACTAACAGACATTGGGGTCACATCCCGTAAGGAAGACCAATTTTTCAAAATTAGGGTCGCCTTTCAGATAGCTTATCTCAGAAACGAAGTCGGTGACCCCCTCATTTTTTTGCATTTCTGACACGAGTTTCTCATAACCTAGCTGTAGCAAAAGTTTTATAAAAAAATCAATGTTAGAAGATTTTCGCGCGAACGTCCTTAAGTTTTACATGCCCAGCGACATAAATTATTTTCTTTCTTAGGAGGTTAAAATTAAGGATATATTTGGTTATAGCCTATAATGTATAAATTTTTAATCAAGAGATACCTAAACCTCTTCAAACAAATGCTGAGTGTGAATTTAATTAAAAGTACAATTATAGTAAGTTTACAACTCCAAAATCTACAATCCTGCCTGGACATGTTAGAGCCCACAGCATGCATACATGTACAAACACATGGGTCATCCATTCCTCTTCCAACCCTTCATTTATTATTATACATGTTAAGGTTGGTAAACTTTATTTATACACGGTGTCAATTCATAATACATGCTCTTCCAAAACAACAATAGATCAAGTACTTAACTAATTTAAATTATCTAACTAAATTAATTATCTATACAAAATTGTATTAAAACGATAAAAACTATCCTTTATTAACTATCATTAAATTAGATAAAAATCAAATGCATGATTTAAAAGAGCTAAGAGTGGGCTGTATCTTAGCGCTCAAAGGCAAGCTGTTCCAGAGAACAGAACCGCGATATTGAAAACTTCGTTTGCCTGCTTCAGTACTCGGTCTAGGAACGAAAACGTTGTATTTTGAATTTCTTAGATTATGTGAGTGAACACTGGATGTAGCTTTAAAAACACTATTTAGACGGGTCGGAGAAAGGTTATCGAGAGTCTTAAACAGAATAATTGCTAGTTGCTTTGAACGCCTTCGCTCCAGAGAATCCCAACCAAGGTCACCGAGTAAAGTGGAAGATCTAACATTTTAGGTCAGAGAAAGTGATTAAACGTGCAGCCCTATTTTGGAGTTTTTGGAGTCTCTCGGACTGACACACACCTATACTGCCTCATACGGAGCTACAATAATCAAAGTATGGTTGGACGAGAGCTTTATAGTTCATAATAAGAGTCTCACGGGGAACCAAATTCCTGACACGTTTGAGGCCAGCGGATGCCTTTTTAACAATATTGTCAATATGGGAGTCCCACGATAAGCTCTCATCCAAATCAATGCCAAGATACTTGTAAGTTTTAGCTCTTTCTAGAGAATGTTCATCAATCTTTATATCAAACCGGTGGTTTAAATTAGCCAACTTGTTATGGCTTCCAATAATAGAATACTTGTTGTTTTTTTTAATATTAAGACTAAGTTTATTAGCTTGTAGCCAGGTCTGAATTTCAGCTAAGTCGCTATTTAATTTGGATTGCAGCTCTACTGGATCACTTGTGCTTAGAGTAAGACTTGTGTCGTCGGCGTACATTCTTGGCACAGAGTATAGGGGGCATGCGGGGAGGTCGTTTATATAAACTAAGAACAATAGAGGTCCCAAGATCGATCCCTGGGGACACCGCAAATAATGGGGCAATAGTCTGACATATGGCCATTTACAAAGGTTTTCTGTTTACGATTAGTTAGATATGACCTAAACCACTTCAAAGTTAAGGAATCGACCCCATAAAGTTGAAGTTTTTGCAGTAAGTTCCGGTGATCCACAGTGTCGAAAGCTTTTTTCAAGTCGAGAAAAAGTACCCCATTTATGAGACCATTGTCTATGTTTAAATACCACTCAAAGTGGTATTTAAAGTGTATCAAATGCGCTTACATGTATTGTATTGTCCACGACTGTTACATGTATGTAAGCAGAAAACTCACTTTGCACTCAGCATCAAGGCGATGAGTCCAGAGGCCATTGCTGCAGCAGCAGAACTGGCACCAAAGTCATCTGTACAGCCCCTGTTAGTGTCAGCAGTTATCTGTGAATAATTTAAGCATGACTTTTGTTCAAGTTGTGTAATAGATAAAATGAGTAGCACAACTGTATGAATATAAACTGTAAATATCCATACAGTTCTGCTGCGAATAGTTTATCTTCAACTTATAAAATAACAAAAGTGATGAAGCTTATTAGCATCCCTGTTAGCATTCTGTATCAGTGATACAGCATTACTGTTCTGTATCAGGATTTATAAACCTTGTTACGCCACAAAGTGTAATAATTGACGCAAAATGTAATAGTAACCAAAATGTAATAACTTTTGACGCAAATTGTAATAGTAACCCAAAATGTAATAGTAACCCAAAATGTAATAACTTTTGACGCAAAATGTAACAGTAACCCAAAATGTAATAACTTTTGACGCAAATTGTAGAAAACTCGGTAACCCAAAATGTAATAACTTTTGACGTAAAATGTAATAAAGTAAACTAACGCAAAATGTAATAAATTTGACGCAAAATGTAATAACTTCAGTTTTGTCCTAGCTCAATGAGACAGTACACATATGAACATCTATACTTGGAAACGAAAAACGTCACCTATTGTACACGTCATCGATCACGTGACTAGATCGACTATTTCCGTTTTATTATACAAGTCAACACCAACACAACATTTTGTGGTAATTTAAAAATAAAGGAACAAGGATCGCATGTAGAAAAACATTTCTTTCAGTAAATTGACTTTATGAAAAACAGCCAGCCATTTTGTTTCAGCCGGTTTATTGATCTATGTTTGTAAACCTAGACTGCGTCACTGGCTATGTTAACCGCGAGATGGGTTTACCTGTTGACTTAAACACCTTTCACTTGGTTTCGAGTCATTTTGCAACACAGACAAACGATAATAACTTCCACGAATGTGGGCTCTATTTCTAATCATTGCTCTCAGGAAAGGGGTGAAGAAGGGTACGCAAATCCGTCGATCCCTTATAAATTTGTACTTGAATCCGTCGATCCACAAAAATAAAATTCACAAATCCGAAACCACGAATTATTTCACAGTAACCTTATATAAGATTGTGTTTTAGCAAAACGTTTGGGCGGTGAAAATAAAAACGAAACAAAACAAATTTCTAAAGAGGGTTGAAATCCACCACCTGAACTTTAATTATAATCAGCAAAAACCAAAATCTGGAGCCCAAATATGGATAAATCTGCTGCATTTGCAGTACATGATCCCAAAATCCGTTAAAATTGCTCTGAAACGGCATTCCTCCGATCCGTAGACCGATTCATCCCCCTAGCCTCTCTCAGGAAAGTTCAGAGATTTCGATTTCTCAGACGTTACTATATGCATATAAAGGAGACAACGTGAACTTTTATTGTGTTTGGTGTTATTTTTATTGCCGTTTTTTTATCCTTTTGAAGCCATTTTGATATAGCTTTCTGTTTGTTACTTCGAAGGTTCCAGGTTTATCTTCATACGGCTCCGCAAACGCTCGATATCCAACTTATACTTTGCTGGAAGAGGCTTCTTACTCTCTTGAATATGGTTGCTAAGTGTTTCTGATTAATACGTTGACTTATATAATTGAAACGGAGATGTTAGCGATTTTCGATCTAGTCGCGTGATCGATGACGTGTACAACTTGATTGATACGTGGCGTTTGTAAAACTGAAGTTATTACATTTTGCGTCAATTTATTACATTTTGCGTTACTTTAGTTTATTACATTTTGCGTCCAAAGTTATTACATTTTGGGTTACCGAGTTTATTACATTTTGCGTCAAAAGTTATTACATTTTGGGTTACTATTACATTTTGCATCAATTATTACATTTTGTGGCGTAACAAACCTTCATTAAATTTTAATTTCATTTGTATTTTCCTTATGAATGAATTATCAATGAATTTTAAAAGTAATGATAACGGACTTTTGGTCACTGTAACAGAGCAATCATCAAGAGATTATATGAGTTACGGCAACAGGAATAATATTATTTAATATAACACATAATCATTGTACTTTTTTCATTATTATTCAGGGGATGATAATAATTATTATTAAATTATATTTAAAAAAGGTTTCCCTTTGAGATGCCCCGTTTTTGGATTTGTTACTGTACCTTATTAAGCACCCTAAAAAACTACTTCTGGGTTTCTTAAATTTATGGTAATTTTAAGGTAGACATAAACTGTACGCATCAAAAGTCTCGGTTGAAAAATCCTTTTAGATTGAGTTTAATGTTGCATTAAAGACTTCAAATGCAAAACTGACATCTTTAACTTATTGTTGTTTATATTCGTTTACAACAAATTAATTGTTATCGCTGGATTCACGTTGTTCGCATTAATTTGTAACAAAGCATTACGTCACTAAGTTTACACCTGAGTGATGGAACTTTAAGCGAGTGAGTGAATTAGCCACCGTTACCGATAGCCCGTTCATTACGCTTGCGAATATTCACGGGTTAAAAATAGTGGTAACAAAGCTCGAATAAGTGTGTCTTAAACAGGTTATATTGTTACTATGGTAACCTGTTAACCTGTTACGTCATGACAATGATCATATCTTGTTCAACAATGACGGGGCATTTGTTTAATACCATGATTATTGCAGCATCAACCGATAAAAAGTGGTAGACTGTTGATCCATCAAAGTGTAAATACTGTAAATTTCCAGAAACTGTTGTCAGCCACCTTTAAACATTCTGTTAAGTGGCAGTGTGCCCCTTAACCCTTCAGGAAGTCAGTGGACATGTCAACAAAATCACGACATTCATTTGGCTCTGTAGCTCTCTTAAAACAAGAGGCTTTAAGCAGCCTATACTCATGCGCATGCAGCGTAAGAAAGTTTTATGATATATTTTAAACATGATAAGAAGATGTCCGACATGGAAAAAAGTTACTCTTTTCATTCAGTCATCGTTCATGCAAACCACGTTGTTCACTATTGAATGCTTTGTAAATGAAGGCTGTACCACAATGAAGCCAGTGATTCTTCTAAGTCTTATATAATTTTATACCAAATGTGAACATTAGTAATGTAAGTAGGATTGTAGGAGACGCTGTCGTGACACTTCAGTAATGCTGTTTTAAAGGAAGTGAGAGTAGCCGGAAGTCACTAAACAGGAAGTTTAAATGGCAAAGCTATGAACCGAAAGTGCACAATTTAAAACATGCGTGCATAAATTTGCATGCAAAATCGTGACACCAAAAAAAATAATAATAAAAAGCAAAAAAAAAAAAAGAAAGAAAAACGGAGGGCATGTCATAACGCATGCCCGCTGCGCGCATGAGTAAATATGTACTGTCTACATCATGTACATGTAGTTCCATCCCTGTAGCATTTTACTTGTTGACATACCACTTTACTGCTATCACCAAAGACGTCCTTGGTATAGGTTACCGCCATGATTCCAGCACAGTGCTCACCAACTGCTGGAATTGAACCATCGCTCTTTATCCCTGTTACGGCGATTGTGTATATATTGTTCACATAACCATTGAATGCACAACTGTCTTTGACAAGGACACCTCCATTGCCTGCAGCAAACACATAAATGGATCCAAGACCTCTGCGACCCTAAAAGTTAAGCAGCTCAGTTATTATTTAGTGTAAAACATGTACACATAAAATTATGCTCATCAAAATCAAGATATATGTTGTGGTGCAATTTCGTCCTTGGTGCAAATTTTATTTTTCCTTTGTTTTGGGGCATGGTAATGTATGATAATGTATGATAATGAGTTTTAAACAAAGGAAAATAAAATTTGCACCAAGGATAAAATTGCGCCACAACATGTATGGTATGTCACTTACACAGATGGGAAGAGGATCATAATGCATATAACATATCTTCATTTTCTGCTACAGTTTTGTCAAAAACAAGACAGTGTGAATCTGGCTGGGTTTTGTTGTTTTGCCACTTCTCCCAGCTCAGACAATCACTTCACGTAACTGTAGCCATGATTATAGAACCATCAAATAATGTTGTTTCAAACTTAAATTTAGTTTACATTCATCACATTTAAATAAGTTTACCTTCTCTGCACCATTTCGTAATGCTAGCTGTGTCAGGTGACCAGGACCCTCAACTTCAAATCCCTTGTCATCTGGCCCCCAGCTATTTGAATAAATATCAACGAGGTCTGTTGCGTGACTGAGAGCTCTCGCGTTATCCGCATCTGATGCTCTCTCCATTAAAAACAGGCGAATCCCTTCAAGGAATGGACAGAGACAGATGGTAAAAGTAAGGTCTTACTAAGACTTTTTGTTATAAGATTGCAATGTACATGACTAGGTTCGCCGATAAATTCACTAAAAGAGGCTTGTAACATTTTGCATAAAACTTGCTAAAAAATGCCACTTTACAATGATGCTGATATTATTATTATTATTATATTATTATAATTTTTATTATTATTATTCAATCCCATTCATTTATTATTTTATCTCACCTCCAAGTTTCGCATTGTATGCCAATCCTAGTCCACAATTTGAGTTATTAGCCACAGCAGCTATCACACCTGCACACTTTTCACCATGTCTGCATAAATAAGTTTATCATCAAGATCATTCTATGTTAAAGAAAGAAATCTCACTTGATATTTTTCTCTGAACTTTTAATTATTAAAAAAATATTAATGACCAAAATTAGGTCGTGTGATCCAATTGTCACTCTGTGATACTCAGATTAAATGGGCTTCCACTGCACCAAAACAAAAGAACAAACAAACAAAAAACAAAGGTCTGAATGTTAATTCATCCTTATACATGTACATGTACATGCATGATTGCATTAATGGTTATCTTTTTTAGTTGTTATAAAGCAGTGGCGTAGCCAGCCTATAGGCCTGTAGGCCCAGGCCTACAAATATTTCAGACCACTTGTGTTACATTTTTAAGAATTAGAAATGAAGAATTCAAATCCATTTTATTTTATCAAATATTAGGATTTCGGTGCTGTCAAGATACACATAAAATCACCAGAAAGTGAAGGATAAAGTATTTTCAAGGGCCAATATCGAAAAATTTTCCGGGGAGGTATGCCCGCAGACCCCCTTAGAAGCGGCCCTTGCGGGCCGGATGGCCAGGCCTACAACTCTTCTAAAAGCTGGCTACACCCCTGTTAAATATAAAATACAATGTACTCTAATACCATCAATTACCTCCTGTAACATAAATATGTATGTGATATTAGGAGAGACTTACATGAAAACTCAACATAGCAGATGTAACAAGAAGCTGTACACAGCTTGAACTCGTGGCGTTTTTAAATTATTGCAGCATTGTTTCCCGAGTGTTTTGAGTGCTTTTACGGAGAAACAGAAGCTTAAAATTATGTCTAATCAAAGGCTCCTAAGAGCCAACCCGTGTAGAAGAAATGTGAACGCGTAACGCAATATTGCCGTAAGCTTACGTTTCCACACTGACACGGTTCGATATTTTTAAAAAAAAAATTCAACGTAAGGATTTTTGACGAACGGGAAAAAAAAAACAGAACATCACTTTCATAATGTCCAGTCCAAAGAAAAAAAAAACAGAAAAAAAAAGAAAGAAAAAAAGAAGTCTCGAGCGTGACTTGAACTCGGGCCGTCCGGGGCTAAGCCAAAACATCTATCCACTGCGCTATCGAAGAACACTTAGTCGATAATGTCTAAATTTTATTATTTTAAGGTAGATACGCATCAAAACGCGTGTCGCGGTTGAAAAATCCTTTCAAATAGATTTTAACGTTGCACTAAAAACTCCAAATGCGAAACATCTTTAAGCTTATTGTTGTTTATATTCGTATAAATCAAATTAGAATTTTATTTAGTCACCGTTTCCGATAACCCGTGCATTATGCTTGCATGTATACACGGGTTTAAAAGTAAGACTACACTCACATTCACTACATTCAGTAGCCGACACTTCAAAGCTCGATCGCTAAGCAAATTGCAAGTTATTGCGTCGACGAAGGAGACGCTTCCTAATCTTGTCGGCTAGGCGGAACAAATCGAGAAAAGTGTCGGTACCAAATCTGCGCCATCTTGAAACGTCACAATAGTATCCAGCATGCTTAGCGCGTCGTCTAGGCGGAACGAATCGAGAAAAGTGTCGGTACCAAATCTGCGCCATCTTGAAACGTCACAATAGTATCCAGCATTCCCAGCGCGTGGAAATCAGGCATCATCCTGGGGAGCTGGGGAGTTGTCACATGTGAATAATCTATTTGTCTTGATTTAGTTTCGGATATTTTCCCGATTTTGAAATCGTACGGCTCAATATTTCAATGCCTACTAAAAGTACGCAGTGGAAAAATTGGACGAAGGTTCTTCTCCGGACCAAGTAAGTTGTTGGGTCTCTTTGGAATCAAGCAAGAAGTTGTCGGATTTTCCTCGCTACCGTTCTGGTATGTTTTGAATGTTCTATCTTGATTTTGCTGTGGTTCTCTGCCTGATTTGGGAAGCTTTCACCTAAATACCGACGTCGTTCTTCGCGATGTTCTACGGTATGGTGCAATTCACTGTATGTCTTGTAGCAATAATTCACTGACCGGCCGCGCCAGGCGAACGCAGATTAACTTTACAGTGCTCGAAATTGCTCCTGTATCGGGCGCATTTGCGACTAAAGATTTCGAAGTTTTCAGAGTTTTGTGACTAAAATTTGTCTAGCTAATAAAGGAATTATATTCAACAGTCTTGTGTCTTACTTGCAACAGGTAGTTGTAATTTTATCCGAAAAATCCTGCGAAATTAACGTTGAATGTTGCGTGACTTAATCGTCGATTTCATGCTAGAAGTTTATCACGGGAGCACTTTTTCAGGCTTTCTTAGAATTTCTCATTTCCGGTCGCGGCATTAGTACATGTACTAAGGAGTATGATTTCAGAATCGGAGAAATAACCGAAATGAAATCAAGACAAATATACTATTTATATGTCGGAAAAATCTGAGACCGTTCGGAGTACACAGCACGGCGGGATTTTGCCCGACCACACGGCGATAGCGTGAATTTGTTTGATGTCGGCCCGACGTTTTTGCCTGCGTGACATATCTCGCGACATAGCCCTTTAAACAGTGGCTGAATTAATTCATGAAACTGAGGTACTAGGTCAAGACGAGGTGCCACGGGATAAGGAGACGCACTATAATCTATGATTACTACTAGTATAAAACACAAAACTTGCCGGAACAAAAATCCCACAGGAATAAGCGGCGAACACAATATCAAACGGTCCTATCCATCCATGAACACCTTGCATTGTCTTGAAAACGTGCAATTGTGCGCTGTAGTTCTTTACTTTGCTTGTCACTGTCAACACACGGAGAAATTCTGCGGTATGTATTTCATGGCTGCAAGCCATATAGTCGTCGACATAAACTAAAATAAGCATGCATAAATTTGCATGCGCTAATGTGACACGAAAAAAAAAACAAGAAAATACAACTCGTGTGCTTCGCCACGAGTAATAATTGCAGTTGCAGTTGCAATTAGCTACTTCACTATAAAATGGAGCAGACAGGACTGGACTGTGCACAAAGTTATTCCTACTACTATGTTTTGATACATGTAAAGTGAATTTGCTAGGGAAATCCTACATTTCTTTGACTGGTTCCTTCTCAGGGGCACCCACCGACGGTTTTCTGTCAAATATCTGTTCGGGGAGGCATAGGTTGCCGAGAAATTTCGGTGACTCGAAAACGGCTAAAAATTTCGATGTGGCCTTTCCATACATCTGAGATTTTCGGAGGTTTTCTAATTACCTTTCCTACGATTTCGAAAGTCGAATTTTTAACCTTGATCCTGGAATTTTCTGGAATTATGACCAGTTTAGCCCTAGCATTTTCTACACGTACTAGCACTTTCTTTGCTTTCTTTGTCGAATTTAGGCTGTAACAGCCAGCGTTTCCATTGCTAACGTGGGTGGGATTCTTTCTGTTTTTGGTTTGTAACGGAAACAAAAAGAAAAATCTTAAATATACTACTGCGGTATTAAACGCCTAGAATTTTCGAAAGAGATGTCCATGGCCCTAGAACATTCGATGACGCCATTACAATCCCTAGATTTTTCGGAAAACCCGCTTATTTTCTTCAACCGAAAAAAAAGGTCCCTAACATTTTCGGCTGCCAAATTGGATTACTAGATAGCCTCGCATTTTCGTAAACCTTCAATAAAGAGCTGAGATTTTTGGAAATTATATAGAAAAGCCCTAACAAATTCGAGAAGAGTTTAGTTCTCCTAGAACGACCGAACAGATAAAAGTTTCATCGGACAGCTTAGAATTCATTTGCAGAGCTTTAAAAGCAGTCCCGATACCCTAAAACAGCATTCTAAAGCATTTGGGAGAAAACCCTCGTTGGGTGCCCCTGCCTTCTGCGTGTACCGGAGCACGAATGACGGGAAACAAAAGAAACAAAAGACAGAAAACAATATACATGTAACTCCAAAACAAGACTAAAATATAAAACCTCACAAACAATAGAAACACAATGTGTTCCGGTACACACAAAAAGACCCCTTTGACCCATATACTGTAAGTTTCGAGTAAGCAATTTGCGGTCTCAAAAGTTAAAGCTGTTAAAGTTAGGTTAATGAAGCCAAACTGGAATTTCCCAGGGTAAGGTACATGTACAACAATGTACATGAATGGATATTTTAGGAACAACACCTTTTTATGCATGTACATGTACATGTATGTAAATGTCATTTAAAGTGGGTTTAAGTTAGCTTTTTATTTTTTCCAAGAGGGCACGGTAACGAATCCTGCAATCTGATTGGTTCTTAGCGCGGTCCGGATTTTCCTATCTTCTGCCCACGGTCACGGTAACGCTTTCGTGAGTGATGTGCCGACTCCGTTGTTTTAAGCTTGGAAACCCTGGTTTTATTGAATTTTCTTGTTAATTATGGACCCAGACGAAAGGTTCCAAAGCAGAAGTGAATTTTATTGGCCAGATAAAATATTTAACGCCACAAATCAACAAAACAATGAAGAAAACCAGCAAAGTTTCGCCATGCATGGCTAACTGGTCGGCTGACAAACAAATATCCGAAAACACGCTAAAGACGAGGTATCAAAAAGACTCAATGAAGAAAGAGAGATTAAACTACTGGGTGGAAGGAGAAATCAGCCATAAAATTAAAGGTCAATGTTATTCCTCAAAAAGGCGAGTCCAAGTTTGGATTTTATGATTTGTTGATTTCATAGTTTGTTTGGCGTTTGTTGTTGTTTTTTTACATAGCGGCTTTTGGCTTAAAAAATACTGTAATTAGACAACCTTGCACTTTTTTACAAAGTTTTTGACTCCATTTGATTCAAGTGTTCTTATTTTTCCGTTTCTTTTTCCTTCTAATCGAGATTCTGTTAATTTTCATTAACCCTTTCACTCCCAGAGTCAGTTATGGAGACATGTAATGTACAGTAGTTCTAACTTATGAGTCTGTCAATAAAATCCTATAGTGTGACCATTCAAATGAAACCTCTTTGGCAGTACTTTTGCATGGAACCATTTGTTTTTCAATATTTTACAAATTAAATGAATTTTGGGATTTTTCTTGAATTTTGATGTTTGGCACTGTTGGGTCGAGTTAAAGTTTTTTTTGTCATTTGATTCTAGTTTTGTACTAGCTTGTTGTCAATATAAATTTTAATGCACGCAATTTCGCGATCGGATTTTACGAGATAATTTGGACTTTCACTACATTGCTCGGTTTGAATGCTTTTATTTTGCAGTTGTTACCTTCTTTTATTTAAATTCTGTAAGTTTTCATTCAAGAAAATATGATTTTTAAATTAGAATAGCTCAGTTTAAGCTTTCGCAGTGCTATGAATGAATTACGCTCGACTTTTGTTTTATACAAAAATTTGAAAAGTTTTCAAAGTTAACTCTTCAGCTTTCCACGGCTTCGCTTCTCTATTCTCACCTGAAGCAAACACAACAGCTGTTTATTCTACCGAGAGACATAAACTAATAGAAATGAGTTCACTTTGCAAAGTAAGTTCTTTTGTTTATGAATGAAAAAGTTGTGAAGATTATCGAATTAATTTAGATTCTGCACGCGTTGTGTCAGTTTTGCTTGATGCGGTGCGTAAAGACATGATTTCTTGGAAAGCTGTACAAGTGTATCACGATTTTCTCGGCAAATCGCAGAATTGAAGTAGGAAAAAAATAAAAAAGTTATTTACCGGCCTTGGTCGGTAAATAACATATATGTATGTACATGTACATGTGTGGCTGCTTGCAATACTGCAAGTACAGTGTATGAAAGGTTTGCTAATAATGGCTCTTCTACAGGTATGCACTGGCAGTTTCTATAGAGCTTAAGCATGTACATCATTATTTTTTACAGAACATTAAAAACCATCTTCAGTTCAGGTAAATATAAACTCATTCTGACCAATCATAGTGGCACTTTTCATTGAACAACAATAAATTATGATAGAGCAGTTTTCAATTGAGTGTCGAAGGTAATTACACAATTGCTTTGGTTTTGCATTGCTACGCTTTGTGATTGGCTAAAAAATCTCGCGCCACTTTCTCGACCAATCAGAAGTAAAACCAAAACCAATTGTGACTTGCTCACACGCGTTTTCCCGCGCTTGGCGCCGCCGACATGTAATTGCTTCGAGCTCTGATTGGTTCATTGGATTGTTTACGACTGCGGTGATTGGTCAGAGTAATTACTTTGGTTTTGGTTTTACGACACTCAATTGAAAACTGCTCTATAACAACACATACCATAAACACCGGTGAAAAAGCCACACTCGTAGATAAGCCGCACCCCGAGTTTTGAAGCTCAAATTTAAGAAAAAACGTTTTTTTTTTAAATAGAAAGGTAAGTCAGAGAATTAGCTGCCACAAAACATGAGCTAGACTTTGCTTCTATCCATCGAATCCCCGTGTATTGAAAAAATAAAAAAACAGTTTCAACATTCGTTTGCCCACCGTTCGTTCAGGCCAAAACAGGCTTGGTGACTGTGTAATTTCTTGAGCACATGTTTTTTTTAGCCTGGTTACTGTTCGTCTTCGGTGTTCCTTCATTGCTAAAAGCTTCAAAATGTCTGATAAAGATAGTCAGCACTGTTTTGCCACAAGTATTTTGACAATTGGAGTCTAAATATTACAATTTATTAAGTAAACACAACACTCACGTTAGTGAGTTACATGTTCGATGCGGATTGTTCAGTTTGATTTTTGGTCTCGGAGGCACTCCGGCCACACTGTTAGACACTGTCAGACAAAACACACTTTTCTACATCATCTGAAGTTAAAGAATTTTTGTTCCACGTTATACACCTTTTTAATTTAATTTCGAGGCTTAAAAAGTCTGGTCAACTTATATCACCAGAAAGTACGATAACCTTTTGCAGATGTTCCTAGATAAGCCGCACCTTGATTTTGAGCAGAAATTTTGGGCAAAAAAGTGCGGCTTATACACCAGTGTTTATAATAGTAATTGGACTGAGTGGAGTACAATTCAGGGAGTAATTGGGCGAGTAATTTCAAATCAGCCGAGCGCGTAGCGCGAGGACGATTTGAAATTACGAGTACGATTTCACCTGAATTGTACGATATGAAGTTCAATTACTAATTAATCAAATCAATAACAAAATTCGAGATTAAAAAATCTATCTAGTATGTGGAGTTTTTTGTACTCAAAACATCAAGGATATTTTATATCAGTTTGAAAGCAGGAGGAAACAGCTGATCGACGCGCGCAACATAGGTGTCCAATTACAGCTATCCAATTACAAAAAGTTGTAATTGGATAGCTCTAAATGGATACCCACGTGACCGCGCGCCAATTACGTAAGAAATAGGCGCAAGGATGACCAATCACAATCGAGAACTTTGTTATTGATACGATTACGGTAATAATAATAATTTAATAATTTACCCATATTGTGGGTCATTATTTGATGATAAAGGATTGGTGTCATTGTCAACCACATCCCAACTTGCATCCTGAAACAGATGAAGCATAATTTTAGTATCATTCTGACTCATCCACCATTCTTTGTGTGGAAGAACATTTTTAATCAAAGGCTCCTAAAAGCCAACTTGTGAATACGAAACAACCTTCGGACACTCCCCTTTCCCACATGTTTTGCTCCACCGACCACGCCTTCACCCAACGCCCCCCCCCCCCCCCCTCCCCCCCCACCCGCACCCTCTACATCCAAATCCCCACCCTCCCCTTCTTCCAACGCCATCCCCATGGGTAAGGCAGGTGACCATTACCTATTGTATTTGGAACGGGCAAAATATATGCGCAAGCCTGATGCACTCAGGTCACCGGAATTGCTAAGAAAAGTTTAGAAGAGTTTACAGTGTCACACTATAAGTAATAACAATCTCTGGAAGAGAGCACAAGTGCTGAATGCTAAAATAGAGACAGACATTCAGTTCTGTTTAAAACAGCAAACTACATGTATTTACATGTACAGTACAGTAAAAGGAAGGAAGAGACTTATATACATTGTAGCACACATATCACATGTCTCAATTGGCGCTTTACATACACTTATGAAATACACCACTGTATAGGAAAGGGGGGGGGGGGGGGATGAAGAAGCCAAATTTAAAGTTATTTCAAGACTTTTTTTAGTGCAGTTTACATGTACCTGTAAATAATTAGCTTCAATTTCAGGGTGTTTTGGGTCAAATCCCTCATCTACCACAGCAACGACCACTCCCGTACCAGTGATGTTTCTCTTCCAAACATCAATCACATTGTATGTAGGCCCATTAACTCTGTTCTGAAAAAGAAGAAAGCTCAAGAGAAACATGATATGTACTGTAAGGTGCACCAATGTGCAGGCATTGATTAAAAACTGTCTTCATTTCTTGTTGTAAGCAATATTGTGTACTGAACATGACATTAACATATTTAATTAATATTTCAATAAAAAACATTTGCAAATCCTGATAAAGTTAAACTCAATGTCTGATAGATTCTGATAGAAAATGATTATTGATAGAACTTTAAAGCCTTATATATACAGTGTATTTTTTTGGTAACCCCTTCAATAAAATACAACTGTACACTCCATCACAATTGCATCATTCTGATCTGTATGGATACATGTGTATGTTGTGGTTTTATTTTTTTATTTTTTTTGGTTTAAAATTTTAAAACCAGTTACTGTATACCCACACAGATCTGTAGGTAGTAATTTTATATATTTCACAACATGTACACGTAAGGAAAGGCAGACCGAAAAAAAAAATAATTGAAGCCGTGAAGTGACGTTGATTATAAAAACAGATTTTCGAGAGGGACTTGGTAAAATACGTGTAAAGGCTGGTTTTCACTAACGACGGAGTCGGAGTCAAAGTCGGAGTCGCAATCAGAAGAGCAGAGTGATATGATTTAGTGAAAATCAAACCAACGGAATTGGAAGAAGTTTACAGAGTCATAAGTGGAATCAGAAAGAAATGGAACCATTATGATTCTTCCGACTCTGATTCCGTTGAGCTTATAACTACTGTATGCTTAAGACTCCGATTTTCACTAGGTCGGAAGCGCTCTTATGAATCTGACTATGACTCCAACTCCGTTACCAGTGAAAACAAGCCTTACATGTCGGTGAATAATTAAGAGCCTGTCCCTGTAAAAGCGGTCCGGTCACTTCAGAGTCGCAAAATAGAATCGCTTGATTGTTTGTGTGGAGAAAGTACATCATGCCAAAGCATCAAAACCACAATTATTTTGTCTCCTACACAAAGTCATGTACTTTTTATTTGTTTCTGTCAGGTCAAAACATAAATTCTCCCAATGATCAGTCACAAATGACTGAAATCTGATACGATTTTTAGTAATTTTTGAGCCAATGACGCACGGCAAAGAAGGTATTTATTGCTAAAAATTTTATACAGCAATCTAGATATTCTACTATATTGTGTGTTGTACAAGTTTGAAAAAATTTGAAACTAAATTGTCTTTGTACTATAACGCAATGTATCCCCTTTTGAGCATCTGAGCGTCGCAACCAAAAAAGTTGTCATTTTGCAAACCAATTTTCTCAGCTGGCAGATGAAATTAGACGATGGTGGTAGTACCACTGAAAAGCAGAGTTGTTGTTCTCTAAGAATATGAAATTAAATGTTGTCTATAACTTCTTGTCGTGCAATAAAAGAGTAGTCAATCTTCTCTATTTTGGGTAATTTTAGCCGAGCTGTATGTTGCCACAGGACAACCAGGAATTTATAACAATGTTTATAAACCTGTAACCGAGCCAAAAACCTTCTTATACACACGGCACTTATGTCAAAGAACATGATGCAAAACTTAAATAGTGCTAAAAATGATTTATTTGATAATTTGGAGCCATAAACGATCACACTTTGAATTTTAGTACAGGTAAGTGACGTACGCTATTGCTTCCATGATCGTAATTAATCAGCTGAATTTGTACTTCATCTAAGGCCTTGCAATGTTATGAGTATGGCATTTTATTTCCTTCTTAAGGTTTGCTTGTTGCTGTAACAACTATTTTTGTCAAAAGATTCTGAGATTTAATCAATACTCATGAGTTGAGTTAATTGCTTGACGGTCAGTTTGCGTCACTGTTTACAACGTGCATGAAGTGTACGATAGAAAACAAATTATCTTTTAACCGACGTTTAGAAAAGAAAAGGAAAACTTCGAAAAACTTTAATAACAGAAAACTCCAATGCGTTTAATTTCAGAAATAGCTGTGCGCTTGTATTCATCTCAGTTTGATTATCGTAATTCCTTGTACTTTAGAATTCACTCGACCGTGAAATCTTGAATTAAACAAGGTTTGAACAAGGTAGGGAAAATAAAACATATTAAACACAGAATTGCTGGCAAGTCTCTACATTCTTCCCATATAATTAATTTGTGTTACAATGTTGGGGACTTGTTTTTTAAGACTAAACGACTCTGGTTTATGTGAAGAATGGCGTGGAAATGGCGAACTGGTGCGCTTAATCGAATGACAACATGACATAACTATCCATTTACGAGCGCTTCAGTTTCGCGGGAAAACATAAATAAATTTTAGTTGATACTGGCTAGAGCTGGTTTGTTTACGATAGAAATGGAGCGAATTCAAGAAATGTGGATATGCCCAAAACATCGGCATGACATGGGGAAGAATTGGAAGATGTCAAAAACGGTTTGCCAATATCCTATGCACAAAGATGGTAGTCATCCAAAAAAAGCAGCAAAAGGACGAAGTAGAGTTTCACCTCAAATGTCGCAGGAAATTCAGATGATATGCCGCGTGCTTGTGCCAGTTGGATCTCGTAAGTATTCGAAACAGATATAATATTTCCTTAAAGGCTACACATACACTGTATCTTGTAAGAAAACTAAAATATTGTTACAGTATTATGATCACGAACTAAAATAGATTTCTACCATCGTCTACTTTTTTAGCCATATGTGAAGGCTGCAAGGGAAAACACAAACAATCCGTACAATCCGAGGCATCGTGGCTTGGAAATGATCCTAATCAACAAGAGCCAGAAAAGACGAATTTACGGTAAGTTGGTGAATCAGCTTTCTTAACCGAAACTAAACCATGAAAACGTTTTCTTTTCCAACACAGGTGAAAGAATGTCAAGCTACATAGTATTTACAGTTTGCGTGATCGATGTTCAAAAGATGCTCAAAAGGGGATACATTGCGTTATAGTACAAAGACAATTTAGTTTCAAATTTTTTCAAACTTGTACAACACACAATATACATGTAGTAGAATATCTAGATTGCTATATAAAATTTTTAGCAAAAAATACCTTCTTTGCCGTGCGTCATTGGCTCAAAAATTACTAAAAATCGTATCAGATTTCAGTCATTTGTGACTGATCATTGGGAGAATTTATGTTTTGACCTGACAGAAACAAATAAAAAGTAAGAGACAAAATAATTGTGGTTTTGATGCTTTGGCATGATGTACTTTCTCCACACAAAAAATCAAGCGATTCTATTTTGCGACTCTGAAGCGACTGGACCGCTTTTACAGAGACAGACTCTTAATAGTTAAAAAAAGTCTAGTATTAATTTTTACTCACAATATACCACATTTCATCCCATCTTGTATCATTGACATGAAAGTTCACTGATTTAGATGAAAGCAACTTAAAGGACTTCATTACTTGCTGTTCCACCATCCTAACCTGCAATGGAGTGATTCATAACAACAATCAGTAAAGTTAACAATTAAAAGTTAATTTTGCCATCAGATGAAAATTCCCATTACATGTATTTTACACACATGGCCATGGAAAAACGGGCGTCCCCAAGACTTCGGCACCCAGCATGACACTCCCCATTTACACATTCCAGCATTATGTTTGCTATTACCATTAGCATAATTTATACACTTTGATGAAAGAGACATGTACAATGTAGAGCACTTTTCTTGTCTAAGGAAATGACATATTTATAACTTACAGCAAATACAGTACTGTGAAAAAAGTACTGCATATTTTTCGATGAAATTTGTTTTTTGTTCTCGTTTTGCTTCACATTTCAATGCTCGTGAACTGAAATCTTTGAACTCAAAAATCATGAATCTCTCAGTGCCAAATTAATTAAAAATGTTTCTGTTTTAACAACTCAAAAGATGTGTTGTTTTCCTTGTTGCAATTATTGTTACTCAATTGTTGCAATGATTCATTTTGGAGACAGATGTCTGTGTACAGCTGTAGGTCAACAAACATGCAAATCTCTTGCTACTCCACACTTTTTGAAATGGTATTAATTAAAACTAATTTAAAAAACTTAAAACAGATCTCATACAGTCATGTACAGTATATCTTTAACATGCTAAACATAACAAGTACTGCCCCTTCATATTGCACAACCTTCTGCTGAGTAACATCTTTGTATAATTATATATACATTGTAAATGTACACAGATTCCATATCTTCTTTATTAAAAGCACCCAGCATTATAACAGTTGGCCTTTTTAATTTCAGGGGGTGGTGGTAGTTGTGAAGGGGGGGGGGGGGGGGGGGTCAGTGTGTTCAATTTCTTCAGAGTTTCAATCAATGAAAAAATTGATAATTTATAAATTTTTCATAAAAAAGTCTGCTAAATTTAAATTTACATTTGGTTCCAACAGAAGTCCCTTGTGTAGATGTGCACTTGGAAGTCGGGATATTCTCTCCACATTCTGATGTTGAAAACTGAAGTAATTATCAATGACCTTCAAAGACAAACAAACAATAATAAGGAAAATACCAATCTTAAGATCAGTTAGCTAGTATGTACATGTACGTAGGGTGGTTTTCAATTGAGTGTCAAAAGTAATTTTGCGATTGCTTTGGTCTTGCATTGAGCATACACTTTGTGATAACCTAAAAAATCTTGCGCCATTTTCTCAACCAATCAGAAGTAAAAACAAAACCAATCGTGACTTTCTCGCATGCGTTTTCTCATGCTTGGCACTGGCTATGTATACATGCATTTGCTACAAGTTCTGATTGGTTCATTGGATTGTCTGCAAGTTATGTGATTGGCCAGAGTAATTACTTTTGGTTTTGGTTTTACAACACTCGGACAAGTGAAAACCGCTCTATCATACAAATTAATTTTACTGAGTTTCACTTAGCATTATGATGCAAAAGATTCTTTGATCACAAACATGCTTACACTACGCATTTCCATCCTGAATTTGTTGCATTTCATTCAATTAACTAATTAAACTAAGCAAAACGAGACTTCAAGTTACATTAATTTTATATGGCTTAGTTCCCACTAGCGACATAACGATCATAATCATAAGATTTCGTAAACATACAAATGTAATCATAATAATCATAACGTTGTTATGATCCAGTGGAAACACGTACACACAAGCAGTCGACTTTAAATTCTTTTCTCGTTTGTTTTGTACAAGTGCTAAAAAAATGGCTGCTATACAAACTTACGCATAAATTGCAGTAATTATAATGGGCTTTCTCGCATCAACTACATGTACATGTACATTTAATCAGGAGATACATGTATTTTGCCATCGCATTATCATAATACACTGTGTATTAAAGTCTGTCAAAGATTTGCTGTAACATATCAGGAAACTTTCCACGAGGCTTGCAAGACGCTCATCAAAATTTGACGCCATCTTGGAATAGCATGAACTGCAAATTACTGGAACTAGGACATTCATTGGCCAAAATACAATGAATGAACATACCTCATTATGATTACGACTATGAGTGCTAGATTTACGTTCCCACTACGACATAAGCATAATCACAGACATAATAATAATCATAAGAAAATGCTTGATCATTTTCTTATGATTATGTTGATCCTAAGCATCTTTATGATTATGTTTTTCGGTGTTCCCACTACGACATAAGCGACATAACGCCCCTTATGATAATGATCATTATGTCGCTAGTGGGAACGAAGCCTATACACGTACACATGTAAGATTGAACTTCCATACAATACAAAAGATAAAAAATAATAATCAGAGTTTTGGTGCATTTTATCACAAGGTGATTAAGGTGGCTCGATCTAGTATTTTGGTTTCCCTGTATAGTATATTTGGAGGCAAAACAATTAGAGTTATTACTTTGTGGATCGTCATCACATTTTACCCCGAAATCAAGATAATATTACAGTATTAATTTTCCATACATGTATCGAAGTTGATGTTGCCATGGCAACACCATTGGGCTTTTAAGTAGGGCCTCAAAACAGACATATCTTCAATTATCTTTAAAATTTCACGGTGAATTCTGTTTAAATTTTGCATACAGCCTTCGACCCCAGTGTTCTACCTGAGTACCAACTTTAAAAAAATCTGTCAGAAATTTTAAAGAAAAAACGCGTTTTTTAGAATTCGTTGGTAATTTTTTTCTCTGTTGACAGAATTTTTTCAAAATTGCGTAAAACGCACTTTGGATAGAACGGAGTCAACATGCAAAAAATGAAAAAAAATTACCGAGCGGAAGCGGAAGTGTGGACTTCGAAAGTTTCAAATTTCTGAAAATTTTGACATGACAAGATCGGCAATTACGCATGCGCGGCAATTGTCACGCCACTCCGCCACGCGGATTTTGTGGTCGATTTGCGGATGTTTATATTCTTGTTTATTCATTTTTGACAAATCTCTTTCGCACTGTGCAGCTTTTTGTGAGATAGAAACTGTTATCTTTTGGATGAATCGTGTCTGGTAATGGCTGGTACATTACTTGCCTTCGAAATGATTAACAATTCTGGCTAAAATCGCTGGATGCTTTGTTCCTCGTGGTGTGGATGTAATCGCTGCTGTCGGCGCTCTGCTTAAAATTGCGACCAAAGCTTCTCTAAAGATGCTGTAAGTCCTGGTAGGACAGGCCACTTTCCGCATTTTTTTTTTGTAGGAGGCTTTGCTTTACCAGCCCATTATTACTCTGAGAAAAGATGTTATCCCTGAAATTGCACATGTTGGAAGCGTTCGTCTAAAAATACCGTGTCTTCGAAAGCGAAGGAGGCAGGTTTTACATTGCCGTTGTTTACAATTACGGGGATTGAAATAATATGCGATGGAGAGCAAAGACATCTTCCAAAGCATCATGTGCTAAAAAGCTCTTTATTAAAAACAGATTTAAAAACCGATGGACACTGCGATGGAAGATTGCTTCTACAGGGCTTTCCTCCCGGATTGAGCAATTCGGGTGTTTTGACAAGGTGAAGACTGTAGGCGAATAGAATTTTTCATGGATGAAAGTGTTTCTTTGAACTCATGCCTAAGACAGCGTAGCAATGTGGGAGTGTCAAAAACAAAAGAATTGTGGCCGATCAAAACAGTGGTAATTTGCACTAGCATTACTGTAGAGAAAAGTGGTGAAATCGCTCAGATGAACAGTCTGCACTGGAACGTTTTCTTTGAGCAAAGTTTTCTGGCCATTTATCGATTCCACTGACAGTTTGTTAAATCGAGAAGCGTAGTAGCTGATATTGCATTTTGGTGGCATGCACATAGTAATTGTAAGTGTTTACCTGTTTAGTTATAGCTGCTATTTTATCTAAAGAAGTTGTCTCCGTGTCAAAAACTACAAATTGATAATCACTGTAGCCGTGTTGTTGTGTCTTTTCTTGCACGCCAGATCGAAGATTTCCTAATTTTCTCCTTTGCGTATTTCTGATTTGCTGCTTCATTAAAAGCCATACAATGTCAGCTTCCTTTTTGCTTTTTTTTCCTCTGGTGCTTCGCAGCTGAATAACCCTTTTTTGTGCATTTTCTTATCTAATTGATGACGAGAATCGACCGCAAATGTCATGCAGTGGGTGGGAACTTCGTCGCGCACACGCTCTGTTGCTGTTTGTTCTTATTAGAAGATGAACTGTCTTTCCCAACACATTTTGCATTTTCTTAGAGGCTAGATTAAGACAATACACTGCCCCTAAAAACAGCCCAAAATAAACTCTCTCGTATTCAGAGGAAAATTGCGTCGATGTGAGGCTGAGTTGTCGATCGCGAACCATTCTTCGCTGACTTCATTGCATTCTTGTCAGGGAACTTTAACGCCCTGTTTTCTTTTTCTCGGTAAAACACATTACTACCAAAGAAAGAAGAATGTAAACCTGGCTTCCATACACGCGAAAAACACAGTCTACCAGGCCGGCACAAAAATAAAATCGCGACAGAGTGCTGTGGCCATGTTTGTTTATCTTTTTTCTTGCATGATTCAAATTTTTTTAAAAAGTCCCGCGGGTAAATTAGAACCCAATCTGCGCGCGCCAAAAAAACTATATCGAGCCACCTTAAACCAATAATTATTATTTCAAGTTGCAATCCATTTCCATCCTGGCCATCTGCATCTGGCTATTCTTACTCTCAGAGTACAAGTAGAGTAATTTTAAACAATACTGGCCCATTATTTTTGGGTTTCCATTGAATAAAATAAATTATGTCTTTTGGGCATTTTAAATCAAAACCAAAAATGGTTACATAGTGGTACCTTTAAAATATGGTACAGTCTTGACAAAGACAAACAAACAATAAGGAAAATACCAATAAGTTAGCTTAATTTTAGCTTAATTAATGCTCGTACATGACAGCATAATACACTGTATATTATATTGAAACTCTGTTCGACCTCAAGGAAAGGATTCGATAAGAAACAGTCATATCATAATTTATGACATGTTTCTTGCTACAAAAATATTGGTGTAAGTTACTTGATTCTGCAATTTTTATATGACACGGCAATCACAATAGTGTAAACGGAAAATTCAGCTTTTACTATTTCGCATTAGGAAGACAAACATCACCACAAACAAATAACGTATAGGCAAAATACCTTCCCGTGGTTTACAAAGCCATGTTTTCGCGCCAGACGCTCGGCTGCCTCTCCATTATCGCCATCAATTTGCACCGTCCATCGATTCGAGTACTCATGGATGGAGTACTCAAGAGCAGTCGAATAGAAAATCGCAGACCAGAAAACGCTGACAAATAAAAGAAACATCGAATACATGGCCACTGTGTCGAAATCTCCTGGTGAAACAAAACTTTTTAAAAGGCATTTTTTTGCTTCAGCTCACTTCCAGGTGTTTTTCTTGCCTAAAACGAGAGGTTCCAAAGCCTATGCTGTTTACATTTATCCCCGAGAGGGTGGCTAAGAGGGTCGGCATTAGATAACATCGGGTGAAACCTGATTTCTGCCCAGCGGTCGTAGTGAAAACAATTGGTTTGTGGGGTTGCTCATTCTCGCGCGGGCGCAGAAATCAGGTTTCACCCGATGTTATTTAATGCTCACCGGGTAAGAGGAGTATAAAAGTAAACTGCAGAAGACCGCAAACGATAATGCTGCTAATGATACGTGGGATCTACGAGAGACCTAACCAGCCAAAAAAATGAATGAACAAAAACAATGAACTGCAAGGCTGATCTGACCACGTAAAAAAGATCCTACTTTATCGGTTTCTATCGTGATGAGGTCTCGCAAATTTTACTTTTTTTCTTTTTTACGTGGTCAGATCAGCCTTGCAGTTCATTGTTTAAGAAGAGTATTCCCGACGATTGAGCAACCACAGGTAGCTCAAGCTCAAGTGATGTTCACTCGTTGTGGGCGACGGCCGACGGGCTTTACCAAAAACAATAATACCCTCCCTCAGGGCCCTGCCAAGAACGGTTTATCACCATTGTGTCCCATTCACCAGTCAGAGCGCGGCAGATCCACAACTCCAAATTTAAAAGAGGATTTGCTAACGCAACACTGTCATTCGGGACACGAAAAATGCCTTCTAATCATCGGAGATCAATCAAGGCGGCGAAATACCAAAACCAGTCAAAGCGTCCGGGTATTTGCCAGAGTGGAAATTATGGTGAGTATATATTCCAGGCATATCTCATCAATGATCAATGACATCAATGAGTAATCAGCTGATTAGTCATTGATTATTGCCGATGATCAATGAATAATCGATGACTAATCGAAGACAAAATATTTTGTGGCCTATTGATTACTCATCGATGCCATCGATTACTCATCGATGTCACTGATTAGTCAATGATGTCATTGATTACTCATTGATTACCTATTGATTACTCATCTATTACGAATTTCCCGCCAGTTTCTGCTAGTAATATATATGGAGAAATACCTGTAAATAAAGTTATAACGCAGGCGAGACTGACTCGTCTTAGAAGACTCATAAGCTATCCCCTCTGAGATGCAAACAAAGCGGTGCTCTCGACAAATACATTTCATTTTTGATTGTACGTTTTCATTAATTTCGTAATGATAACAAAACAGCTTGGCAGGGACTCCCATATGAAAATGACGGGGGTGCTCCTCGGAAATTTTCGAAAAACACCCTAAAAGGTACCAGAATCTCGTTTGATGGGCGTGGCTCAAAATAATTTTTACCTCTAAGGGTACCAATTCGAAAAGAACATGTCATATTCTGTCATATTTTTTCGGCTCAATACCCTAAAAGGTACCGCGATAATTCTAACGGTAGTCATTTTAGATTTTTAGTACCCTAAGCGGTACCAATCTACAAATTTTGACCCCTAAAAGGTACGTCGAGCACCCCCGTCATTTTTAAATGGGAGTCCCCCCCCCCCGGGGGGGGGGGGCGATGATATCGATGAGTAATCAATGCAATCGATTAGTAATCAATGACTGAAAATTTTGTGGCCTAAGGTACTCATCGATTACCCATTGATCATCGGCAATAATCAATGACTAATCAACTGATTACCCATTGGTTACTTATCGATTACACATTGATGTCATTGATGTCATTGATTTCATTGATGAGATATGCCTGGAATATTGTGCAGACAAAATATAGGATGTCGAAAATATGACATGGCGGAGGGTATTATTCTCTTTGGTAACATAAGCCCGTCGCTCACCGGGTGTGTAGGTAATTTGAACCGCAAGGCCGGGCCGCTAAGCCCCGATCCCGGGAAGTCTGGGTACTAGTTTCACGGCTTGATGGGACAACTGAACAAACATGGCGGCCGTGTGACAATCATGGTAACTGTGGTTTTGTTGTTCTGCACCAACAATTTTCGAACACGAAATCCTCAAGGGGAATCCATCAAGTTTTATCGTTTGCCCCGTGACCCTGAGGTACAAGCTGCCTACACCAGGATTCTTTAAACGACTGGTATAAACTGGCATTCTGGCCATATTTGTGCCGAGCATTGGAGCCGTGGATATAGAGAAAACGTAAGTGCTGATTTTCCTGACATCCCTGTCCCAGCTTCTCAATTAGTGGCGCTGGAAAAAAAAGCTTAAACAGGCGAAAGCTCAATCAGAGAGAAAAGCAACAAAGCCTGCCAAACGAAAAGTAAGTAAACTCGAAAAGAAACTTTTTCTGGCTAAGCGGTTGTCTGTCATTTCTGGATCTAAAAAAAGAAAAGCTCCAACAGAAAGAGACGAGCAAACTCCTAAAAAGTCAAGAAACTTATCTAAACGACAGTTATCTACTCGTTTGGATGCGTCGGAAGAAGATAAGGAGCGACTGACCGAGCAGCTGACCAGTGCTCAAGACATGGTGAAAAAACTGGGGACTGAGAATCTCAGTTTAAAAATTAAAATGCGCAACATTGAGCAAACCCAGCAGAAGACCACTAAACAAAACGAGGAACTGAAGATTGCTATAAAAATGCTACAACAAGAGCAATTAAAATACTCCAATGTCATTAACAAGCCAAATACATTTATAGACCTGCCAAGTCTCACGCCTTAGGCGTGAGTCTCACGCCTGCGAGTCCAAAACTCCGATCTCAGGCCTACTCACGCCTATGGAGCAATTTCTCACGCCTAATTACAGATTTGAGCTATGAGCCTTAACTGATCGCATGATCCAATTTAAAATATAGTTACGTTCATGAAAATATGGTACTTTTTTGTAGGTTTTTATCGTTCTGAACGTTATAATTACAGAGGTCCGAGGTCCATTTAAATTTCCGAATTCTTCGAAACATCTTTGGACAATTTCGGACATCTTCGCCTTCGCCTTCGGAAATCTTGGCACTCCTATGAAAAAATTCTCACGCCTATCACTCGGAAAAAGTTGGCAGGTATACATTTAAGTACTTGTGTGGAATATCTGTTGAACATTAATTCAATATTGTCTGGAATTGTGTGCAGCCTTACTGTGATGTCATCATCTATCCTGATTGTAAAGGTGCTGGGGAGAGAACTCTAGATAAATCAACAGGACTCTTTGCAGTTCTTACAATCTGTAGACATTCCCTCCATCAGGGTGTGATGGCATTCATGCTTAAAGTAGGAGAAAGCACAGTTCAGCGCATATTTGTTGGTTGGATAGTTTTCCTTGAGACAATCTTCACTTGTATTAACCTTAAGCCTGTAGCTGGGTTTTTACTAAAGAAGATGCCAGACATTTTCGTTAAGACTGGCCATGGACTCACAGACATGATCATTGATTGTACTGAATTCAAATTCCAGCATGTATCAAATCTTGATTTAAATTCTCTCATGTTTTCTAACTACAAGAACACCATAACAGGTAAAGCCCTCATTGGAATTGCACCACATGGGATGGGTCTTTTTTTCAGTGATATCTACCCAGGGTCTATATCAGATAACAGTATTACTGAAAAGTCAGGAGTTGTCCAGTGGATTCAACCAGAAAATGAACTAATAGCAGACAGAGGGTTTGCTGTTCAAGATCTTTGTGCATTGAAAGGAATATACTTGAATCGCCCTGCTCAGAAGATGTCAGACCAGTTTACTCAGGCAGAGGTTGCATCCAATTTTGACATTGCATCAACCAGAATTCATGTTGAACGGTTTATTGGGCGAGTTAGAGAATGGTCTATTTTGAATGCTGTTTGGCCAGTGCAACGAATGGACTTACTATCCTCCACCTGGCAGGCATTGTGTCATATTGTCAACGTGACAATGCCTCCTATTGGCCCAAGAGAAAACAAATGAATGAAGATGGATAATAAATCCAAGTTGTGTCTTTATTAAACTCATTACTGCTGATTAGGGACCATTCATTTATTTATGGGGTGGGGGGGGGGCCTGGTGGGATTTTAGATGGGGCCAGGCCGAAAAATATGGCTTTAAAGGGGGGCACCCAAAAAATTTATTGTGTACCAGAGTGTCTGAAATAGTGGTTTTGAGGTTCTGAAAATTAAAATTTTCCCAAGGGAGCATGCCCCCAGTTCCCACTAATTTGTTATCGTCCAAAATTACACTTATCTAGGGTCAGTAATCTCTTCAACGGGTAACTTTTCAATGGCACTTGACCAGTTAAAAGAGAAGGCCCTTCACGCCCTTTTCAGTCTAAGAAAACATACAAATTTCAGTAAATTGTCCCCATTCCTGGCTAGTAAAATCTTTGACACGATGATCTCCCCAATTTTGACATATAATAGCGAAGTATGGGGTGTGTACGCAAAACCGGATTTTAAGTCTTGGGACAGTTCGCAGATTGAAAATATCCATTTACAATTCTGCAAGCGTTATCTAGAAGTAAGCAATAACTCATCAAATGTGGCATGTAGAGCTGAACTTGGTAGGTTTCCTCTTATTATAGCTAATCAGAAAATAATTAATTATACCTTATACATGTACCTTAGAAGTAAGGACAATAACTCTATTGTTAAACAGATCTTTTTAATGTCTGCAGATCTTCACTCTTCAGGTAAAAATAGCTTCTACTCTAATCCGATAAGGATATCTGAATTCTATACAAAATGTAATTTGCCCGATTTTGACCCTATTTTCTTAACTGAAACTAAAATCAAACATTATGTAAGCTTAATGCAACAAAAATATATCCTATATTGGCAACATACCATTGAACACTCTAAGAAACTCTAATTCTATAATATCTTTAAGAACGAATATACGCCTTCTCGTTACTTAGACCTCACAAGAAAATCAAATGACAGAAAACAATTAGTAAAATTTCGTATAAGTAATCATAAATTAATGATTGAAATTGGTAGATATTAACAAATCGCGAGAGATGATAGATTGTGCCCTACTTGTGGATCTAATGAAATTGAAGATGAAATTCACTTCCTTTTTCACTGTCCTAAATACTCAATTCTTAGAGACGAATTTTACAGGAAAATAGGGTATCACCTACCAAATATAAAACAGTTATCTCCTTCAGAAGTTACCAATGAATTAATGAACTCTCGTAATTATTTTGTAAATATTCAATTAGTAAAATTCATTCTTTCATGCCTTGATCTCTGCAATAATCACATTATCAATCCAGACTGATGTATCTTAATTGAACTGCCCCTTTCTTTATTATATTTTTGTTATTTCATTTTGTTATGTTGTAATGCTTTTGCAATACTGTAAGGATTTATAGTCATGCAAATAAAGCTACTTGTTGTTATGTACCGAGCAAGCAGCCTCAATCCTACCAACAGTATTACTATTTGGTTGCAAACACATTTATCCCATGCTAACAACCAAGTTTGATCAATAAACAGTAAATCAAAAGCACTTGTAGTATTATGATTATTTTCACATTAAACTGTAATTTTGTCTGATATTCTAGCTTGATATGTTTTAATTGTCATTTTTTTTTGGGGGGGGGGGGGGGGGGGGGATGGAGGGTCATAAAAAAATCTGGATTTTGTGGGGGGCAGGGTAAAAATTTCTAATGAAGAGGGGGGGCATTATATTTTCAGGCACTGGCAATCAAATCCCACACCACGCAATTTTCCTTGTTAAACTCTGCAACTTTCTCCATATTTCTCGAATTTCTCTCTGGCCAACAACGTGACAGCGGGTATGTGTATTTTCCTAACTTTTATATAGGGTTTTCTACCTCCAAGGCCAAATTTCCGACACTTCACGAAGGACCGCCATATTTACAAATTTTCCCGCGAAAATTTTGTCCCTACAAGCCGCGAAACTAGTACCCAGACTTCCCGGTATGAAAGTCCCTACGGGTCCCAACGGAAAAGTGTTTGAGTTTTAGGAGCTGAAATTCCCGCTTGGCGGATGTTTGTGCCCGACGAAGGAAAGCATTGTTTAAACAATGTATGGAACTTGCCCCGTATGGAATCTCGAGGCGATCGGAGGTATTGGGGCGAATTTATGGCTGTTTTCCTTCGGTTGATCGGCTGGGCTTCGCCACTCGAGCCCCCTACCTTGTCTCTCTTTTAGGGAGGAGGAAACAGTTGAACTAAAACTAGCTGGAATCGCTTCGAATCGACCCCAAAACCAATCAAGACACAAGAAAACACATAAAGAAGTTCAGGTGAGCCAGTTTTATTCAAATATCTTACTAATTTTACGCTCAAATTCGAAGTGAATTTTCCCCATACAAATCCTTATAATTTCGCTATTGCGCAACAGTTACCACGACGTTCAAACATCACTTGAGCTTGGGCTACCTGTGGAGCAACTGCCTGGGATAATAAAGATGACGAACTTTATATCTCGATAAAGAAAGTCCGTTTGAGAAATTAAAAAAAAAAGAAAACCGATAGAGGCTGCAGACAGCACAGTGACTATAGTGCCGATACCAGAGTACATGGTCCCGATGCCAACAAATAAAACCCGGCAGTACCATTCAAAGAAACTTTATGCCTCATACTAACATGACTTGCACAAGGGGACCTGTACACGACCCCAAATGATCCCCGACCGGCCCAAATGATCCCCAAAATCGACCTAAACACGACCCGAAATGATCCCCAATTTTTTTCACACGCGACCTGAAATAATCCCCGAGGAATTATAGGAGTGGAATGGGAAATTTTTTTTATCCCAGCGATAAGATTGAATCGTTTTGTTTCCGTTTTTCGGTTAATGCTAAATGCGAAATTTTCCGGCTATAAACGCGAAACTTTTCAAAATGGCTAATCGATTGCACAAAGTTATTTTCAGTTGTACTAATTGCCTGGAGTTTACTTTTTCCGTAATAACGTGGAGGCCGTTATACCAGACAGACGTAACTGTAGTCAGGCTAAAATCAGTGCTTCCAGTTTCGTCCCAGTCTCGTCGCAGTCTGTTTCGTTGGACTTTTTACCGGTAGATCAGTCGGATACAACAATGTCGCGGACTGCGTAGTTTACTAATGTGATTCTATTCTGCTTTTTGAAGAGCGTCATCTCGGGAAACGAAGGCAAACCTCCAGATGCGAATTCATGCATGCAAAAGGTTGCCGAGGTAAGTTATCTACATTAGAGTCCTTAATAAGGCTTTCTTTGGAGAAATCAGCGAATAATCTGTATGTGTGACAGCGTAACAGTTGTGAAATACAAATCATCAATAATACGAATTATAAAAACTCGATCATGATTCGATGTCTAAAATGGCGGATTTACTTATTTAAGTAGAACCAAATAAGTATCAGACTCGGGACATGTGAAATTTGACTTTTAAACCGGGCTAACGAGATGCTGTTTGCACGATTTTATTTAAACCTCCAATTTAAACTATAAAGTTTCTTGAAAATTCGTTAAAAAGGATTTCTAATTATTAAATAAATTGTCCAAAATTTATAAATACAAAAACACTTCAAACAATTCGAGTCAAAATTCTTTAATTTACTTTATTCTAGTAATTATAGCATCTTCGGGAATTAAACGTCATCCCATTCCATTCCAATAATTCCTCGGGGATCATTTCAGGTCGCGTGTGAAAAAAAAAAATTGGGGATCATTTGGGGTCGGGGATCGTTTCGGGTCGTGTTTAGGTCGATTTTAGGGATCATTTGGGGTGGGGGTTCATTTGGGGTCGGGGATCATTTCGGGTCGTGTACAGACCTTCTTCCCTAATGCTGTTGATTTGTGGAATGAACTTCCAGCACATATCCTGGAACAACAACCGTCACTTCCTTATTTGTGATCGTTTCATGGATTTATCTCAAAATAGCAGTTGAACGCGGCTTTAGCGTAGAATTTGTACAGAAACAAAGCATACGGAACGTAAATCGCTAGGTGAAATGGCCGCTCGCGGTTTATTCCCGGGGGGGGGGGGGGGGGGGTACTCTGCAAATTTTTGGGTGGGGGTGTGCCGCTGAGCTGAGACTCTGAGACCCATAACCTAAACATATACATATACTAGACCGTTTTAGCTGCATTTTGCAACCCTATTCTAGACTAAACACCAAAAAACCCTACCCTATCTTAGACCTATTCCAGACTCGCTATTTTTCAGAAACTCGTTCACTATCACAGTCAGTTATTATTTAAGGTGGCTCGATATAGTTTTTTTGGCGCGCGCAGATTGGGTTCTAATTTACCCGCGGGACTTTTAAAAATTTGAGTCATGCAAGAAAAAAGATAAACAAACATGGCCGCAACACTCCTTTCGCAATTTTATTTTTGCGCCGGCCTGGTTGACTGTGTTTTTCGCGTGTATGCAAGCTAGGTTTACATTCTTCTTTCTTTGGTGGTAATGTGATTTACCGAGAAAAAGAAAATAGGGCGGTTAAAGTTCCCTGACAAGAAGGCAGTGAAGAATGGTTTCGCGATCGACAACTCAGCCCCGCATCGACGCAATTTTCCTCTGAATACGAGAGAGTTTATTTTGGGCTGTTTTTAGGGGCAGTGTATTTTCTTAATCTAAACTCTATTAAAAGAGTAATGCAGAATGTGTTGGGAAAGACAGTTCATCTTCTAATAAGAACAAACAGCAACAGAGCGTGTGCGCGACGAAGTTCCCACCCACTGCATGATATTTGTGGTCGATTCTCGTCATCAATTAGATAAGAAAATGCACAAAAAAGGGTTATCCAGCTACGAACCACCAGAGGAAATAAAAAGCAAAAAGGAAGCAGACGTTGTATGGCTTTTAATGAAGCAGCAAATCAGAAATACTCAAAGGAGAAAATTAGGAAATCTTCGATCTGGCGTTCAAGAAAAGACACAACAACACGGCTACAGTGATTATCAATTTGTAGTTTTTGACACGGAGACAACTTCTTTAGATAAAATAGCAGCTATAACTAAACAGGTAAACACTTACAATTACTATGTGCATTTTCTCAAAATGCAATATCAGCTACTACGCTTCTTGATTTAACAAACTGTCAGTGGAATCGATAAATGGCCAGAAAACTTTGCTCAAAGAAAACGTTCCAGTGCATACTGTTCAACTGAGCGATTTCACCACTTTTCTCTCCAGTAATGCTATCGCAAATTGCCACAGTGTTTTGATCGGCCACAATTCTTTTGTTTTGACACTCCCACATTGCTACGATGTCTTAGGCTCTCTCCTCCGCAAAGGCTCCTATCAGTTGGGCATGAGTTCAAAGAAACGCTTTCATCCATGAAAAATTCTATTCGCCGACAGTCCTTACCTTGTCAAAACACCCGAATCGCTCAATCCGGGAGGAAAGCCCTGTAGAAGCAATCTTCCATCGGTTTTAAAATCTGTTTTTAATGAAGAGCTTTTTAGCACATGATGCTTTGGAAGATGTCTTTGCTCTCCATCGCGTATTTATTATTATTTCAATCCCCGTCGTTGTAAACAACGGCAATTAATGTAAATCCCGCCTCCTTCGCTTTCGAAGACATGGTATTTTTAGACGAACGCTTCCAGCGTGTGCAATTTCAGGAATAACATCTTTTCTCAGAGTAATAATGGGCTGGTAAAGCAAAGCCTCCTACAAAAAATTGCAGAAAGTGGCCTGTCCTACCAGGACTTACAGCGTCTCTAGAGAGGCTCGCAATTTTGAGCAGAGCGCCGACAGCAGCGATTCCATCCACACCACGAGGAACAAAGCATCCAGCGATTTTAGCCAGAATTGTTAATCATTTCGAAGGCAAGTGATGTACCAGCCATTACTAGACACGATTCATCCAAAAGATAACAGTTTCTATCTCACAAAAAGCTGCACAGCGCGAAAGAGATTTGTCTATAAATGAATAAAGAAGAATAACATTCGCAAATCGACCACAAAATCCGCGCGGAGGAGTGGCGTGACAACTGCCACGCATGCGTAATTGCTGATCTTGTCGTGTGAAAATTTTCAGAAATTTGAAACTTTCGAAGTCCACACTTCCGCTTCCGCTCGGTAAATTTTTTTAATTTTTTGCATGTTGACTTCGTTCTATCCAAAGTGCGTTTTACGTGATTTTCAAAAAATTCTGTCTACAGAGAAAAAAATTACCAACGAATTCTAAAAAACGCGTTTTTTCTTTAAAATTTCTGACAGATTTTTTTTAAAGTTGGTACTCGGGTAGAACACAGGGGTCGAAGGCCGTATGCAAAATTTAAACAGAATTCACCGTGGAATTTTAAAGATAATTGAAGATATGTCTGTTTTGAGGCCCTACTTAAAAGCCCAATGGCGTTGCCATGGCAACGCCAACCTCGATACATGTATGGCAAATTAATACTGTAATATTATCTTGATTTCGGGGTAAAATGTGACGACGATCCGCAAAGTATAACTCTAATTGTTTTGCCTCCAAATATACTATACAGGGAAACCAAAATACTATATCGAGCCACCTTAACAGGGGTCAGTAAAAAGGTCGTACTGCCCGCGCGCCGTACCGATTTTTAAACACCATTTGCCAGTAAACCTTGTCTAGACTAAATTCTTCACGCAACTGCTCAATTAGTTTCGCGAAAAGTGATACCGTATTCTAGACCAAAAATGTCTGATTGCTATACAGTAAAAACCCGCAAGTAAGAACCTGCATTTTCCCAATGAAAGGGATGGCGATGCTCGTCGTCTCGCTTAGGGGTGGAAATTTCGGATTTTGGTCTCACTTAGGGTGTTCTGGGCAAACGCTATTATATTTAGCCGTCAAAGTCTCGTTTAGGGTTGCACGTGAAGAGATATAAATATAACATATTTGTCTGTGTTTTAAATGAATGGTCTCTTTAAAAGGGGTCAAAAACAGCTTGAGCCACGCCCAGGTTGGTCTCCTTCAGGGGTTTAATTTAAAATTTCCGACGAGAATCCCCGCCCCTTTCATATGGAAGTCCCCCCCCCCCCCCGCGGACTGAACTAAAATGAACACACAAACTGTCATAAAAGGTGTCAGGCCTAGTACAAATCCTGCTCGTTGCTATTAAAAGCCATTTTAACCCTGAATAGGTTTTACTCCAAGTACGTGCCTGAGAGATTTTTCCTTTTAGATCATGATAACAGGCCTGTTGTTCTCAATCTGGTCGATTCTTTATTTAATCAGATTTACTGACCAAGAAAGAGTTCAACTATCTAGAACGACTTTTTTTAAAACAGAACATAGAATATTTGAACAGAGAAGAACAAAACAAAGAAAAGCGAAGTAAAAGAACACTAATGTAGGACAAAGGACAATGTATACACTATCATAAACTGAGTGTTCTGGATGACATCTTTATGTTTTGACTTTGACAGGTGAGGTTCGAGTTATCGAGAGTATAAATATAAAGAAAATGACCTGAAGGGAAAACGACGAAATCAGTTTCGATCACATTACTGCGAGTTTGTGGGAAACAGAAGACAGATTAATTTATCCTTTTATGTGACGAATAAGACCAACTTTTTGATAATGTTGATTATTATTTCAGGTGAACAGTCGGAAAGGAAGTTCTTGCACTTAGAATTCTGAAAATGAAACAACTGAAACAACAATGGTCAGATGACAGCAGTTAAGCTTAAGTGGTAGATGAGCGCACGTGCCAGTTAATCCTTCGTTTTCAGCCTTTTTTCTGAGAACTGTCACGTGGGCTTGTCAGAATGTCTTCCTGTTTGTCTTATCCCCGGCGTAGTCAATCGATAAAATCAAGTGATTTTTATCAATTAGTAACGTAAATTAAATCGGTAGAAATCGATAAATAAAATAAGGCAAACCATAAATGCAGATAAATTGCAACGAAATTCATAGCTGATTTCTTCTTTACAATGTCAGCAACATAGAAATGACAAAACAGCAACTACTCAGTGATTCACAAGTAAATATGATGGGCCGGAAATATTTTTCTAGGTTTCGGAAACTGATAAAAGGCAGATACAAAAGTACTTGTTCTTAGTGAAATTGTGGTACAATTCGGTCAGTTCCTTTTACTTTCCTTGGCCTTGCTAACATAAATGTACCACCATGATGGCTACAATTTGGCACCGAATAGAATAACGAGAACAATGACGGTAATTTAACAACAATAATAAAACTAACAATTCACTGTTTAGATTTTTAATTTCGATGACGCGTGACGTGCTCAGCTTCCGGGTCAGCTTAAGCGAATTGCGTTTTATCTTCGAGACGAACACAGGCAAGTTGGAAACAAATAGCTGAAAACAGTTCTAGTTCTGTTCGGTAAATCAACAAGAAACAATAGAAGCTCAGAAAGTTTTACAATACAGTCCAAGTTCAGAATAATTATAACAAATTGTATTGATGAAAGGTATTAGTTCAAGAAAACACAGCTATCAAATAATATAGGGAAGCCCAAAATATAACCAGACCTTCTTTCTTTTTCCAGTCTCCAGATCTATAAACATAAATAGGCCTGTCCTGATCAGAACCTGTAATACACGTACTTGAACTGAAGAATGAGTAAATATGTGCTCGGCTACATTCTGATCTGTCTTTAATCTTCTGTCGGACTTCCTTCATAACCATTAAAATAAGTTTTTTTTTTCATTAAAACTGGCCATAAACGTAACGTTTTAACTCGGGCAAGACTGTTTTGGCTTCAGTAAGACTACAGTCATGCTTTTTGGAGGGCCATCTTTTTTTTTCGAGAACAGACGGCAACAATTAATTGTGCCTCTTCGGAATGAAACTTGAAGATCGCCTGCTAAATAGTCAGTATGTAGCGATAATTCATCCCAGTTCGGAACAATGCCATAAATCATTCTGTAGAAGTTCAAAATAACCTTTAATGAGGTAAATCTTCAGGCGTCGTGGCAATTCCTCAACCGTTAATTCACAGATCCTAAAGCAACTTGCTCTCCGATCAAAACCAGTCGATGTGAATAGAAATCTGTGGATGACCGCCGCTTTACAATTGTCGCGAGCCGCCGGACGATATTTTGCGCATTACTCTGATTACTAAACCACGAAACAGCGAAACGAAACACCGAAACACCAAAACAGCGAAACGAAATACCGAAACACCGAAACAGCGAAACGAAACACCGATTTTGGATTTGTTTTGATTCGCAATGCTCAGCTAGAGCGGACAAACTTCGCACTTTGCCGCCCCTCCCTCGAATCGTTTATATTTTTGGCACGCACGTGACCAGACTAGACCAGGGTCTCTCTTCTCTCGCTCCAGGGGGTGGGAAGATGAGAGACCCTCGGAACGAAGTTGTATATTGATTTCTTTACTCTTTATAATGAACATAAAATAGATATCTTCACAACGTTACAGAAACATAAAGCAGTCTCCCTGTGGATGCTACAAGAGCTTACAGCGTTTGTCAGTCACGTCATACATTACGTGTCGGGAAGTGGGCCAAAAATCAATTAATCTGATCTAATAGACAATCCACGCCCCTTTCAGAAATCTAGAAACGAAAATGCTCGATGCTGCTAATGCGGTAGTAACTATCAATCAAATCGCCAACGTGGCAGTGTGCGAAAAACTAATAAATTGCGAAACGCTCCTCCAAAAGTTCACTAAGCTTGCAGATTGCTTGTCCATCTACGGCCGAAAAGTTGCGATTTCTTCACTTTACTAACGTCAGCCTAAAAGCGTTTGTTCGTTATGAAGGTAACTGGATTTTATTATCATAGCTGCACTCTTTGTTTGCACTCATTGCACTCTAAAGTCATTGCTCAACTTGTTTTTTCACGAAGAATATAAACTGATATTGGTTAACATTGAACATATTATCTATTTTTTTTTTTTACTTTTGAACGAAATGAACATTACAGCTATAACAGTTTTGTTCTTTTCAGTTTATCGCAGTTGTTGCAGTTCTCAGCATGGCATTCTCAACCCTTCTGCCCTTTATATTCGGGCAGGTAAGTACTCTGTCAATTTTTTAGTGTTTTTAACCCATTCACTCCCAGAGTCAATTATGGAGATGAGTGTAGATCTAACTTTTGAGTCTATTGATGAAATCCTATGGAAATGAAACCTCTTAGGCAGTACTTTTGCATGGTACTATTTGTTTTTCAATATTTTACAAAATAAAATTTAGGATTTTTCTTGAATTTTGATGTTTGGCACTCTTGGGCGTTAAAGGGTTAATTATCCTGACAGAAAGTTGCCTCGACTCTCTCAAACTCAATAATTCATCAAGTTTGAACAAAGAAAATCATAAGCGTACGTGACGGTAGTTCGGAAACCCGATCTTAATTGGCATATATTTTGCCATTTTATTCCTTCGTTTTCACTGAGCTTAATGATCTGTTTGAGAAGTAATCTATCAAACACGTAAAAGAGTGCCTTTTTGGGATTTCCAAACACCGAGAAGTGCATGGTTCGAAAAAACGAAGCGCCGTCAAGTTTTTTTGTTTACTGGCTTCGATGTGTTTGGTTACCTGTGTTACCTTACCTGTGTTTAGTTACTACCTATAATTGACTAGTTTCTTAAGCTAGAAAGGAACCTTCTTCACTATAATTCGAAAGTGCAAATAACCACCCGTAGTAGAATGCACAACGCAAAGAGGAAGAAATGACAACGGACGGCGCCTGTTCCTCTGAAATTAATTGAATTGCTGTGGTTGTCGTCATTGCATTTTTTGTGTGCGTACTTTCTTTCCTCTCAATAGTATTTCCATCCGCATTTGAAGAGGATGAAGGGCAAAAGGGGCCAATTCTAAACCTTTTCGTCGTTTAGTAACCTATACGGATTTATTTAAAAAAAATTCTCAGTTCTTGACGACGGTATTTTTTTTAGAATTACAGAATGAACATTGTGGAGAAGGGAACAGCATTTACACAAGAAATCGAGGTCGATGAAAAGAAAAATATCGAAATTTTTCGCGTTCCCGCTCACAACGACGTTGACGGTGCGGATTTCTACCATGATTTTAAGATGGTAAGTTTCTTTAATTCTTGACATTCAATCAACGTCATTGCACATGCGCAGTCTAAGAAACGGAATACCGGTCACCGCGGAATTATATCTCCGTGCTTTGAACAACTTTTTATTCCGGGGTGAGAATGCTGCTTTTTCACTTTCAACACCTGACAGTCAAAATATATTTGCTTTTACAATCATAAAACACAAAGGACAACTCATTAACAAACTGTCTTATAAAGGGAAAACAATCAATTAAGAAACAGAAATACCGCTTTAGTATAATAGTTATTGAATTCTGAGCAACAAAAATATTTTTTCTCAAAAACCTGCTTTTCTCCTCTTAAATGTAAACCTTGCAATAAGTTTGTTTTTCCGGCGTACGAACTCAATACAAAAGCTGCAGGGTTTTGTCACGCGTAAAATTCCTAATATTTCAAACTTGATTTACATGTATATTAAGGAAACCACATACAGTGAAAACGAAGTCGAGCCGATATCTTATTTAAATTCTTAAAACTCATTATTTCAACAGTGTTGAGTTCCCGACCTCAAAAATGATTGTCAGTGCCAAAATTTGGCTACACCCTCGGGTTTGTCAAAAATGTCAATCCTAAAATCCCTCCTAAAATCCCTCGCTGTATCGCAAATTGTTTATGTCTTGTCTTCACTTCCAACGCCCCGAGATGTTATTAAGGAAATCAACGCTCTGTTATACGACTTTCTTTGGGATGGCAAAAGTGACAAAATCAAAAGGACAGAAATGATTAACGACTACAATAAAGGCGGGCTAAAAATGATAGACATTCAAAGCTTTAATCAATCCTTGAAAATGAAATGGGTAAAAGATTATCTCGATGATGATAATCAGGCGAAATGGAAGTCTTTTTTTAATTACTACCTCGAAAGGTACGGGGGCAAATTAGTGTTTTCGAGTAACCTATAGAATATTGGAGAACTTTAAACTACAGGGACGAGAACCTAGATTTAATTTCCACCAAGATCTGGCATAACTCCTTAATAAGAATCGAGAATAGACCGTTCTTCTATAAATCGTGGTTTAATCCAGGAGTAAAGGAAATTAAGGACTTACTCAATGCAGAGCAGAATTTCATAACCTACAATACTTTTACCGCTAAGTACAATATTAAGACTAACTACCTAGAGTTTTACAAGGTAGTGTCAGCATTGAAACAATTCAGAAAAAAGTGTTCTCCAAACCTAAACAACCCTACTCTAATAAAAGATACTGCTGAAAATGTACTATCATCATCGAATGTTTGCAAGACTTTCTACAAATGTATTATTGGAAAAAAGCCTCTACCCCCGTAAAAAGCCAAGGAAAATGGCTTTCTGAAGACGATATAATTGGAAATGTGGAGGTGAATTGGGAAAACACCTATCGTTTGCCCTTTTTATGTACAACAGAAACAAAACTAAGAGTTTTTTAGTTTAAATTTTTACACAGACGGATAGCTACAAACGACTTTCTTCGTAAAATAGGCCTAAAAGAGGTAGACTCTTGTTCTTTTTGTGGAGATTGCACCGAAACTCTTATCCATTTGTTTTGGAACTGCACATATACCCAGACTTTCTGGAAAAGCGCTTTCAATTGGATTTCCCAAAATCTTACTCTGACGAAAGTAATCTCCTTCTCTCCTGCCCTTTGCCTTGGCCTTATTGATAGTATATCAAACTCACTGCTTCATTATTTTCTTCTTATTGCTAGACACTATATATACACTTGCAGACTAAGAAACACCCTCCCTAAGCTACAGGTATACATACAATCTACTATGAACTTCATGAAAATTGAAAAACAAATAGCTCTTGACAACAATAATATAACTTCTTTTAAGAAGAAATGGGCCACTTTTAAATACTGCCCCTACCCCCTCCAGAGAAATAATTAAAACTGCAATTTTAAATGAAACAAAGGTCACGTAGATACTGAAAACCGAAGCAATGGCACCCAGTCGGACATCTTATTCTTATGTGGAAAATATTTTATGTAAATAGGGTAAAGTATTATGAAATAGTATTAGAGTTGTTCTGAGATATGTTAAATGAATTGCAAGTAGTGTTTTAAGTAAAGTTTGAAATGTTAGTTTTGTAGTAAGTAACTTATGTACTATTGTACTGTAGGTGTAGTATGAAGTGTAAGCTTGTGAGATGTAAATAAAAATTATTTCTTTAAAAAAAAAAAATGTCAACAAGTCAAATGCGCGCGGAATATAGCCCCAGGAGGATGTTGAAGATTTTATTTGATTGGTACACTACTAACATCAATAAATGTTATTCACTTTATACGTACGTTTTAATACCGAGTTTGAATTGGCTATTGACATTCAGTTGTATGCTATTATCTCCTTATATTCAGCGTCTGACTGTAGCCAAGATTCCAATTCGAAAAGAGTGTCACATTTCCCAAATGGATTCATCACTGTCATCTCCTCGAAAGCTGAAAGCGGATATTAAACGGGTAAGCTTTATATTTGTTTATATATATATATATATATGCCAATAGTGAACACCTCCTACTAGGCTCTCCACCCAATCCAAAGAGTGCTCAAACTGTATGAACAGTGAGCGTAATATACAATTATGTATACAATGTGTGCCCAAGTTCAGGAGTTGCCATAAAGCCATTATGGTAACAACCGGGAGGGCACATTGGACGATTCAACTTGACATCATCCCAGCACATATCTCTATGCTCTTTGCAGCCTCTGAGTCCAAAATGCATGAGTGTTATTTAACCACAGTGTGTTTAAAAGCGCTTCAGGATTTCGTGCATGAAGGAAGCCTTTTTCATAGAACGTATTCAATTCATCACTAGTTAAAGCTATCGAAGCATTTGGCTTATTTCCTTTTCCTTTTTTCTTCAACTCTTTCTGTTTCGCTGTTTGGACAGAAGGACTTTCCTTGTCTTCTCAAATACGAAGTCATTCTAGCCTGGGTGTGAAAGAAGCCTGTTCACAGGCTAAAGTCAGTCATGATACTGGCAGAGTATTCTTTGTCTTTAGATGTCATTCAAAGCTTGGCAATAAACGTTGGAGCAAAACAGGCTTATAGTCTTTGCTATCGTTGTTTCTGACCGAAATAATGAACTCACACATGTATTCGTTCAGCTACACTGCTGGAAATTCTTCAACTTTTCTAAGTTCATTCTTGGTTTCTAAAAACGTTTGAAAAAGTTTTACATCTTGTTGTGTTTTTTTTGTGATTTGGCTTTGTTTTCTTGTTTGTCTGCAAATCTTTCCGACATATTGAAAAAAGGCGGCTTCCCAGTTTTCGCGCCAAGGATGACGTAGTTTCCCGTACGATCACTTTTCACTAGTGAAGAAACACTGTTCTTCCAATCTGACGCCGCGGACTATTCACTTTCTTTCAGTAATGAAATTTTATCGTTCGCGTCGCTGATTGGCTGTGACTAAAAACAGAACGATCTTTTCATCACTGCCAATCTATGAATAAATCTCAGTACTTATGTAATAAAAATTGATATCTCACTTTTCACAGTGAAGATAAAATTGATATCTTTACATGCGTCGAGATACGATTTTTCCGCGATGGGAGAAATCCAATTTCAAACATTTAGTAACACTTATTACTTTGCGCTTATAAGCACCATTTCAAACTTGTATTTTTCATTTTGCTACTTGTTTTTAATTTTCTTTTTCTTTTAGATCGGTCTTAAAAGCTCAACATTGAGCGACAGACCTATGCGGTAAATAAATAAATAAATAAATCCTTGCATTTCACTGAAGTTTTTAAAATAATTTATTATATTTATGTTATAGACATCTTCCCGGCTTGGCCAACTTCCTGTAATAACTCAACAGAGTTTGGTGATGGTAACTGGCCCTGCAAACAGACTTCTTCTTACGAAGGAGATATTGGACTTTTGTGGGGCCTTGCCAATTTACAACACAGAATTGGTCAGTAACCCAAGCTATGAAAATGGAACTGCAAGTAAGTTGGTAAATTTGAATCTAGTGTTGAAGCAATCTGTAACAATACACTCTTGGTCTTATTACCAGATCAAACAATAGCTTGAAAAACGTAAAAGGTTGCCCCGAATGCAACTTTCAGTGTTCTATCGTACATTCTATTTCTGGACACCAAGGGTAGTTACTACCCAAATCTGTATGGTGAAAACTACATCTGAAATATACAAAACAATCAACATGTAATGAATTAGCCGTAGAAAGCTTTAATTAAATATATATATATATATATATATATATATATACATACTATACATACATACATACGTACATACTATATATATATATATCAAAAAATGTGCGTTTTTCTATTTTCGTTTTTCTATTTTCTTTGTCCTTCAAACAAAAAAAGAGGAAAAGGAAGAGATAAAGAAAGAAAAAAAAGAAGAGGATAAATACACGAATGAAATAAGGACGGAGGGAAGGATTCATGTCCGTCCATCGTCCGTATAAACGGTTTGGCGTATTGATTGGGTTAACCCTCAGACTTACATGCAAACTTATACCCTCTATCGTGGTACGGGGGCGGCGGGTGGGGAATTGGGGGGGGGGGGGGGGGGGGAGTTGGGGGGAGGGGGTTGCGGGGGGCTTCGTTGAATAATATTTGGTAATAACCTCCTGATAGGCTGTGATGTCCTCTATAGCATAAGGTAAATATTTAACAACTATTCACCGAAGTGGAGGTGGCTAGTGGTGGTAAATTTCTACCACTGGCCACCGATACTAAATAGATAAATAAATAAGCTTTAATGAAAACCATTTTGGAGATACAAATACGCACTTGGCGTTTACAATGCATAAAAATACAGTATGAATAAGTATACAAAGAATAAAAAAATTAAAAAGCGCAACCGCATCAATTAAGACAAAAGCCTTACAGCCCGTGGGACAAAGCTGTCCTTGTATCTCTCAGTTCCTGTGGGAGGATTGCAATTTGCGTTTGACACTGAGGTGAATAGTAGTTTTAGTACATACTAAAACGGTCAGATATTATAGCACGAAAATTATTATCAGTTAACTCATTCATTCCTGTCGAACGATAACAATTTTCGCGTGCAAATTGCTTGGAGGTAAATAGCATTTGCTATCCCGAGTTTTAGTAGCTAATCATAGCGCACCAACAACGCTATCCACTGTTTTAGTGTATATTAATATGGGTGTAATGACGCTGCAGGGTATCTGTGACGTCATCCAAAATAGCCGCCATCTTGGATTTTATCGCAACAGTTTAAAACAAATATATGCCAGACCTGTAACATATGATTTAATTACACATTTTGCTGCCTTTCGGTGGCATTTAATACTTCTTTTGACCACAAAATGTATAAAACACTTATTTTTGTTTAAACCTGGCTTAACATTATGCCGCTGTTAAAACCTTGTTTCATTTTGTGTGTGTTTGACCTCATTCTGTATTTTAATCATTGGTTTGCAGTTATCCGAACAAGACGTCGTAAGCGACAGGTTGTTAACGAAACAGTGATAACCGAATTTAAAAGTTGCCTTGAGTCATATAGGGAAGATATGTTTAAATATGTAAAGGAAGGGGACTGCTATGCTTCATCTGACTCATGGGACATACAGTGTAAAATGATACCAAAGTTGTCTGAATGCTTTTATTATGCAACATGTATAAGAATGCCAGCTCGTTACGACTGGAATTGCACCACTGTACACCGAGGCTCAGCGAATCCTTTTTGTTGTGACCCAATATGCCAAGTGAAACCGACAACACAGGCAACAATCCTGCCATAGCAACAAGGTTTCCGTTCATGATTTTAGACTAGATCATCATTTTGGCTTTTTGGTTTCGCTTATTGCTGTATTGTGAACTAAATCTGCATTAACTTTAAAGGAAATTAACTAAAGTGTCATAATTTTTGCTGTCCAACATGTTTTCCTTGTTTCTTTGGCATTAGCTGTTTAAAACAACTTCAAAAAGTTTTAATTTCTGGGACAACGGAGTTATTTTTAAGCCTCGAAGTCTCCCCAGCTCCAAAAAAAAAAACGATAAAATGCCGTATCGCGTTTATATCATAGCTGACTTAACAGTTTTACAGCCATGCTCCGTCACGCGTGACCAGTATTTTTGAAAATTTGAATGGAGTTTTCAAGTTTACGCGTCGGTTTTGTAAATTCATTCCGAGATTCGTAATTCCCGTGAGAATTTTACCGCATTTTCGGAAACAAACAGCAATAAAATATCATTTTATTTGAAATGTTACATATCCGAACAGTATTAGGTTTTTTACGCGTGTAGCGAAGTTATTTTTCCGTTAACTCGTGACTTTCAAAGTGTTTTCCAGAGAGATCTTCAAGGTTTCATTCAAATCTCGGACGTTACAAAGAAATATTCAAACGTTCATTTCAGTCTTGTGGATTACTGGTCACGCGTGACGGAGCATGGCTGTAACTCCAACATTTTTGCTGGCTATAAACTTTAATAAGTACATTACCCTTTTTTATTGTTGACGTAAGACTATGATTTAAATCTCTGGTGCGCATTGTTACAATTATTATTTTGTGCTTTCAATAAAGTAAGCTTTTGCAAACATGTTTGTTTTTAATGGTTTTTACACTAATGAAACATACATTAGTTCATCTTTGTCACTTTCATAACAGAAAGCATGTATAGTTCTCTAGGGAGCGAAAAGGACAGGCGGAGCACAGAGGTAAAATATTATAAGCGCTGACGGAGAGAGCTCTCCCATTATTCTCCCTTTTTCTTGCGCGGAATTTTTCCTTTGTCACTTCCTCCATTTGAACGCCTGGAACATGAAAGTTCGAATAATACAGATGTAACATCCGTGAGCTTTCCCAGCTATCAGTCAATCCCTCTCGAAGGCGGACGCTGTAGATTTGAACGCAGTTGAACTATCACATTTCATTTGTAACCAACCATCTTGATTGTACATGTAACAACAGATAACTGTACGTGCTTTTTTATATTATGAAAGTGACAAAGATGAACTAAGTAACACGTCGAAAGGATTCGAAATGATTTTCTCCATTGATACAGTATGTGGACCCTGGACCGGCAGGACCGTGGACCGGCACTTGCACGAACATGATGTCATTTTTCTTCAGTAAATAAAATAGGACGAAAACTAAAAGTATTCGATGATTTCTTGATTAGTCTTCTTTAACATGAGCTATTTTTGGCTTTCCTGCTGTTGCCGAAGGCGCGAAATTCCAGTTTGTTGACAGGTACGGTCTGTTTGTCTTTCTTCGTGCTTTCCATTTCAAGGGTCCGTAAACAGCATAGCTACATTTATTATGCTAGTAAATAGTTAAAACGCAATAGTAAGCCTACGTTTTTTTGTCGAATAAAGTCCGAAAGAATAAGTTTTCTATTGATGAAAATGAATTTGCTGTAGCGTTTGAATGTTTCGTTTTATCGCCTTTTGAAAAATGTCAACAACTCTTGCTTGGTGGCCCCTGGTCCGGCACTAATGTCGCTTGGGAAATTTAAATGTGCTTTATATTGATAATTTTTCGCCTTAAGATGACCTGTAAGTAAAATATAATTATTAACTACAATGAATATTTTTGTTATTTAGTCGAAAATGATATTTTAGTAACGCTGATGTTGCTGAAAAGGTTGTTATAATAAAAGAGCGGGAAAAACGGCTTTACTCGGAAATGGACTGTTGTGACCGATGTCTTGAGCGCCCGCAAAATTTTCAGAATGCCTTCCCAAGAAAATTCAGCTTAAATATGTCAGGAATAATACAAATCAGTGAAATACTGTTACAAAACACTTTCTCTTGTCAACTCTTGCGAAATTATCCAATATCGGCGTTAAGAGTTACTTTTCGTGTCCTTATACGAGTGCCGGACCTGGGGCCACAATGCCGGTCCAAGGGCCCGCGAGCAAGACCACTATTTTTCGAATTACGAGAAAAGTATTTGAGGAAGGAAGTTTTTAGGTTGAGAGGTTAATAGAGAACCATAAAAGCTATATCCAGGCAAAATTTTAGCTCATGAAGTATCGATTCAAGTAAGATATACGAAATTACGTCGTTTTGTGCCGGACCAGGGTCCACATACTGTACTGAGTCTTATAAATACAATATTTATAAATACTAGTGGTTCCATATTGGAAGTGAAGTGCTGCCACATTTGGAAGCCTTAATTAACCCATTCACTCCTGCGCGATTTCTCAGTTTTTATAAAACAAATCAACGCGAATCGAGGAACGATAATAAACCGGGGAATAAACCTGGCAATGCGCACAAGAATAAGAGCGAACAGAGACTTGATCTCTCCAGTCTAGAATAATTAGTGTGAACGATTTTCGAATATCAGTTGCGTATAAAAAATAGCCTGAAAAACTAACTTGAAAGTCAAAATATGAAAAATTACGCAGACATTTTGGATTTTGCAATGCGAGGAAAATGAGAGCTGCGAAATGCAAATCCAGACCAATTCTTGAAATAACAAACACACGAAAAAGGACAGCAAATTCTCTCAGTTTAAAGTTTTATTCAAATATCTATTAGATTACTCTCAAAAACAAAACACGTTATACAATGTCTCAAATATGCTCATTCTACACACAGAAGTAACACTTTTGTTAGGGAAGCGTTTATTTAAAAACTAGTCGATGAATTTTTTTTAAATCTTTTGATCTAAAGTTATACATGTAATGCACGACCTCTGCAAATTTCAAGTGCATTGAATCATTTTAGGGGCGCGAAATAAAATTAAAAGTATAGGGGACTTTTGCATTCGTCTTTCAAAGTTTCATTGCCGTATTATTTGTCGACAGCTGGTTTATTTCAGGACTTTCTCTTTTGTCTACATTCTACATATTTGTGCGCTTTTGAAACAACACGTTTGCCATTCCTGCATGCTCCAAAGCGATCGTGAAAATTCTTTTCATAGTACAATGACTACAATGGCAATTAACATACGGCTGCGGTTATGCACATGTAACAGGTTTAAAATTTATTCAAAAGTGCACAAATATGAATTCGTGCAAGGGAAAATGCCAGGAAAAAAAATTCGTGCAAAGTTCAAGGCAAAGAAAAAAAATTCATGCAGAAGGAGACGTCCTATTGTAGTTGTTATTTAATATATTGTTATTATTGTTGTTATTATTGTTATTATTGTTGTTATTGTTATATTGTTGTTATTTAATATATAAAAGCTGCCAAAGTGCCTATTGAAAATAGCGCTCTTGGCGTTTCAGAAATTCAAAACATTCTTGGGGCCTTCCTATACTATTATTTATAAATAGTATTATAAAGGTGACAGGCCAAACACGACTCCCGCTAGTCGCAAAATGTATAAAGAGGCCTTTAGAAATGCTTTCCCAAGAAGGTCTACGAGATATTTGTTCCCTTTAGATCACCAATATAGAATTGTGACTAGTCACTATTATCTCTGTATCAGTTTTGCATGTTCGATATGTATTGTATGACTCTTTGATGATCTTTGGGATAAAAATCTCTTAAGTGACAGGAGATTTTCATGCTGTGTAGCCATTTATGGAATTATTGTTTCTCTATGCCTTCGTTATGCTAGCTCTCTTGGCATATCTCAAGCTACTTAAGGCCTGGGTCAAGCAAGAAAACTGGGTTTTTCACAAAATCATGTATATCTTCAACATCATACAACAGATAGCCACGAAATTTTCCTGGTATAGAGTTCTCCATATGAACATTTGCCTTAAAGTAATATAAAGGTACATGGTGGTCATGTGACGGGTCACGTGATCCACCAAAACATCGTTCAGTCTCTGACCAAGTTGCCGACGAAAACAAAAAATCATAACAAACAAATGGATTAAGCAAACAGCCGATTAAAATTACCCACCTTTCACGTTTGGAATGAACTTCCTTCGTTTCTCTAAAGAAATATATAAAGGACGAAAGCATCATAATGCAGTTTGCGTAAAAATAATGGCGTTTTGCTCTTTGTGAGTTCAATCGGAAAGTTCATTCCAAACGTGAGTATAAAGGTCTGTCATGGCTATTTCGCATTTGGTTGAAATATTTGATTCTAAATGAAAACTCGGCGGCAATTTCAGCATTTTCTGTGCCCTGTTTGACACAAAATAGAGGCGCCATTTTGTTTTCCTCTCGTTTCACAGAGTGGCGCCTGGAGCGGACTATTAGACGATTCCGCTGATCAAAAGGGACAGCAACGGGGCTCAAAACAAATATGGCGGACAGAGTAAAACTGCGAAGTACAGACGAGAAAATAGCCAAATGAAGTTCTCTGCTAACGTGTTTGGCGTCTACTGCTTCGATATCGGATAACCCATCAACAATTTTATAAATACATGATTATTTTGGTGTATTTTCGTTCGTTTCTTCTACATCTTTTAAAGACAACAAGCTCAAGTGCTTAGAAATCCTTGTTGAAATATTTAATAAAATGACAGTCTGATAAAGTGATAAAAATTAAGCACCTGCAACATATCATTTGGGGATAAGTTTCAACAGTTCATATCTGTTTAGATTGCTTGCTTATTGAATGATTCTCATTCAACCTCACTCTTCTGCTGATCGATCTTGGTATGGAATTATCAATGAAGAACCACTGCACACGAGGGGAGGGCTGGGGAGGTTGATCTGATTTCACATCTCCAGACAGAACAGAGTCAAACACGACCAGTAGTTTCCCATAGAGAGGGATATAAAATGCTTAAGGAGGGCGGTAGTTTTGGCTATATTTTGTGTCCTGGGGAAGGATTTTTTTTGAAATGTATTTCAAAAATATTATAAGCACCATAATCTACCTCCCTCCCTCCCTCTCCCTAACTAACCTCTCCAGTTTTCACTTCGGCAGGGTGGGTGGGGATAATTACCCATAAAGCATAAAACATTTTTTTCAGTGCTAAAAAAAAGTAACCTTAAACTAGCTAAATGAAAATGGGAATTGACTGTGGATTTGCTTGGGATGATGAAATGTAAAAATCGTACAAGAGTCGCCTCCTCAGTGAATGGCATAGGATATACATGGAGACTTTCAAAGATACCCACGCAAGCATGTCAGCAAACGTAAGCAATAATTTTTTACAATAACTTTCAATGGCTTCTGTGAGTTTTTAAACTTACAGGTAACAAACAAATAACATTAATTAAAAACAAACTTTTTATTGGTAGGTCTATTCCTGAAGAAATACAAAAATTTTGACAGGAAGTTTGCAAAGTGGGCACCGCCCACTAAAAACAAAGTGTACTTGGGAGCATTCTCTTCAACCAAGTGGTAAAAAACAGCTGAGGGCAGGAAAACCTTACACATTACAAACAACTGCAAATGTTGTACAGTTATGCACCCCATTGAGGGCGGTCTTTTTGAGAAGAAGAGAAGTTGTGTGCCACCGAATCGTGAACCATTTACTACAATCCGGCAACAAGCACAGGCGATGACAAAGCCACTCCCAAAACCGTCCCAAAGTGAGGTGAAAACCATTGGGACAACAATTTACAAGGAGTTTGATGCAAGGGGAGGTTGGGAAAGTCTTTCAGTGAAGTCCTGACACTCGTTCTAGAGGCTGGTTTACAGCACAAAGTGACACCTGCTGAAACAAAGAAAAAAATCAAAATCAAAAAAGAAAATAAAAAAAGCGTAGAAAATTCCTGGAAAAAAAAAAGATGTACAGCTCATTGATCACCCAGTTGACTTAGCGAGTGCGATTTTTATCTTAAGTTTGGGTTAATAATTTAACATGGATCTTTCATGTGAAACTACATGCTTTGATCCAAGCAGCCAACAATAAAATGGGCTGCCATTTTAATACAAGGTAAATCATGTATAGCTTAGTGATGAGAGAAATCTTTCCTTGCCATTTTTAAATGGACCATCACAACACCATTGAGTCCAAAATGAAACTTAGTCCATGGCCAGCAAACGGAGGTAAACATAATATCGCTTTTAGGGTTACATGCATATTATACATTGCTCACCTTGTCAAGTTGTGGCGAACTCGGTATCAATGAAGAGAGAGATGAGCTGTTCCAGTCAAACTACATACACATGTATGTACAATATACATGTATATGTAATGTAGATTGAAATCCTGGGAAGGAATTTTAGAAAAATGTAACTACATGTACCATGACTTACACTTTGTATTGATATAAACTTACAATTATTGTTTGTGATAACATTACCAAAGAGCTAACAAGATTGCTTCAGTTTTAATAATAATAACAATAATAATAGTATTTAATATTTCTATAGTGCAAATTAACATATTCATATGATCAAATGGGCTTAACAATCATAAAAACTAGCTTAATAAATAAAATTAAAATCCACTAAATAAACATATTTATCCTTATATATCCTTGGCTAATAAAAATAGATTACAAAAACATCATTCTTAAAAAACTTAACCTGCATTAAAAGCTAACCGAAATAAATACGTCTTTAAACGAGATTTAAAATTGGCTAAAGTGCACACATTTCTGATATTCAAAGGCAACTTATTCCAAAGTCTATAGGGGCAGCGGATGTAAAAGATCTGTCCCCTAAAATTTTCTTCAGTCTGGCACTCGATTATTTAAGAATTATGCCAGCATTCGATCGCACACTTTATCTACCCATTTCCCTAACACTTATCAAATTACTTAAATACTCAGGTGCAGCGCCATAAATTGCCTTAAAAGTGATAGTAAGTACTTTGAAACTGACGCGATGTTATTAGGCTGTAAATCTCACATACATGCAAGGTATCAACATACATTGTACTTGGGTAACACAACAGTCACAATATGTGCAGTACCCAAGTGTTTAAGATTACTCCTTTTTCTTACATATTGTAAAGTACAAAACTAATATTGTGACTCTTCACTAAAGCAGATATTAACTTTTTAAAACAGAATTAACCCTTTGAATGCCCCACCACATGCTACAATAACATTCAGTTAAACAGGGTATATATGTTGTAGGTTAAAATTATTTTTGGTCAAAATTATTTCAAACTAGGTTCATTTTTATTTTCCTTTGTCTGAGATTATGTTAATGAATCTGGGACAAAATAAAAATAAAAATTAACCTTGTTTGAAATAATTTTAACCTTAAATAATTTTAACCTACAACATATATATACATGTACCATCAAGCTCTTTTGAGTCTCAATTTTTGACTTTGGTCTCACATCAGGGATTGTGATTGTGATGCTTGTTTACAGTAATAATGGGCCTGGCAATTGTTAGGGGTGGAAAATGGTCTATCAAAAACAACAAGTGTTAACAAATTTGAGCCAAGTCTTGACTTGCCAGAATTGAGGGTCTCGGAGCCTCAAATTTTGAAGATTTGGAGTCTCGCTAAATTCTCAGAGTCTAATGCCCCATTCACACCAACGGTTAAACGTGTTTAAAATGTTGTTTAGTTTAACTAGGTTTTTAGCCTCTATCTTGAAAAGTTTTAAATGTATATGACTCAAACTACCTGGAATGGTTATAAAGTCAAAAAAGTTTCTTTTAGTAAAGATTTCACTCCAAACATTACCGGAGGTTATATGAGATATTTTTCTAAACCTGTTTTAAACTAAACAACATTTAAACATGTTTAAGCGTTGGTGTGAATGGGGTATAAGAATGCATGCCTGAATTCTGTGGAAAGCTTTCAATAGGTTATTCCAGAAAAAATCCACACATCCCCGATGGATGGCATACTGGAAATTTTCATAGGGGTGGAGTAGAGGGCTCTGGAAATCCGGGCGGGAGGGGGGTCTGGACCTAAAAGTCCTTCCACAGGGGTCGATTTTTTGAAAATGATTTAGAAGAGAACACTTTGTTTTCAAAATAATTAGTTAAGGTTTAACTTCGTTGGTTCCATGATATCCATGGAGAATAAACTGGATGAAAGGGAGAAAATACAACTCAAATATGGAGAAAGTCAGTGGTTAACGTACCGAAGCATGGTTCTGTGCCTAATTCCAACAAAGCTCTTGTCCGAGTTCTTGCCAGCTACAAATTGTCAGGGAAAGGTTAAAAAGTATCAGCCGATTTTAAAAAAAGATAAAAGATTTTTGACAGAAAAAAATTATAATATCCAAACTTTTATGCCGCTCTTCCTAGTGTACTGTTTAGTTGATGCGTTAAACCTTGAAGGAAATATCTTATAATATTTAGAAGTTTCCAATTTAATACTTAAAGGCAAATTGCGATCAAACATGAAGCCAATAATCACGATAAAGGTGCACTAGTAAATACATATACACCTTATTCATAAATGGCGACCGATTCATGATTCTTTTATATCTATGTTAATTTGCCTCACTAGCCTCATTTTAGCGTGTAAATTCTTTTGAATTTTGCACATGCTAACGAGGCTTGTGAGGCTAATTAAAATAAATACAAAAGAATAATAAATCCGCCGCCATTTATGAATAAGGTGTATATAATTATATTAAATAGCGCTTTCTAAACTTGTTTGCTTTCAAGATTTTTTGATTCGCGAAAACATGCGAATCATCTTTATGGATATGAATGGCATTCTATATACACAGGAAAAGTCGGAAATTTTAGAAAACACTAGATATAATAAAAATAGGTTGCTCGATTTAAATAATATTTTGTGATGTTTACAATATTTCGCAGACGCAAGCACTCGGCGCTGCAATTAGGATAAATAAATCACCAAGCCTTCCGGAAGCAGAAAATCACTGAATTCTGATAAGTGTTTAAATCTTTTATTCAAGGGAAGACATTTTCATTCAAGGAAATATGAGTTTCATTCAAAAGTTTTGACCTTTAGAAAAAATATTTTGAATTCATGATCATGAAAAAACAGTGCTCGATCACATTTACATTTCACATGAAATGTGCATGAAACAAAATAATTGTGTATTGGTGACAACACTTTGAAGAAACTGTGAAGCCTGTTATTAAAGGAACTAGATTTACAGAAACATTTCATTCGATTTGGTCTTGTAATCACAGGGGTTTTTTGTGTCACAAAATATTTATCTAAAAAATGTTTCACCAATTTATAGCACCAATCACCACAGTTTAGAAAAATATAAAAACAGGATCTCCTAAATGCGATTACATGTATTTTTTTTCATTATCTGTAAATTTAGGGCTTCCAAAAATTTTGTGGAAATCTGGGCAGGAGGGGGGTCTCTGGGCTTGGAAATCCAGGTGGGAAGGGGGTCTCGCAGGCCAGGAAATCCGGGGAGAGGGAGGGGTCAAAAAATCTTGCCATCCGTCGGGGGTGTGTGAATTTTTTCTGGAATAACCCAATAATAATGATCTAGTATTTCACCCACAAGCTTAATAAGTTTAAGCTCAGCACGATGTTGTAAATGACGGTAGCTTTTTTGTTTAAATCAGTACTCTTTGATTTTCATTAAACTCAGGCTTGGATTTTTGGAGCGCTAATTGTAGTCTCTGGCTCGGATTTTGCAAACAAATTCAAGTCTTGGGTTTGGATTTTTAAATTAGGGTATCGGCATCTCGGCACAAATTTTACCATTTGCTACCCCTAATTATTTTTTAACCAGGCAATGAATGGTACAAAGTACAGTGTATAATGTAAAATATACACATTAAATTGATGATACATGTTGATGTAATCAAGTTACCAACAGTGTACTTATAGAAGTTTTCCTTCAAAATGTGACTGTATACAGTTCAGTCTAAGCATCCTCCTTCTCTAAGTCAGGTTAACATGACTTGAATTCAAATTTCAGGGAGCAACGAATAAAGCCTAGCTGTGCAAAATGCCTTGACCCGTTAATTAGCTTTTGGACATTTAAATCCCTCTTTAAATAGCGTAAATGCAATAAAACTCGCACAAATCGACCGAAAGTACCTATAAATGTGAGGAATCTTTCATAACACTTCTGATCATATTGAAAACACAAGAACAGCGACAAGGATGCGTTTGGTTCGAATCGTGAGAGTGCTAGCATGCATGCTCGCGTCATATCAAAGAGCGAGCAAAACAATTCACAGTGAAAAAACACAAAAAAACAACTCACCTTTGATGCAGCAACCATACATTTTACGAAAAAAGTGTCATCCAAAAAATCCTTGCTTTAGAAATCGATTTCGTCTTTCTCTATTCCTAAAAGTTCAAGCTAACGTTTCAAATATGCCACGAAGTTCGTCCGCCATCTTGTTTCGATTCGATTGCACGCGCACGTCCTGACGAGGGAGACGACTGGGGACCAGTCAGTTCGATGGCGACCTTGCCGCGATGCTGGGGGTCTCAAACCAAGGTCAAACCCAGGCCTTAAGTAGCTTGAGTATGTTAGGGCTTCTTTGGCTAACTTTTGTTGCAAGATATGTAGTGATCGGCTGCCGTTTTTGTTATTATTTTGAATATGCTAGGATCAGTCAATCTCTCAGCCCGTGAAAAAGTCGGGAAAAAGGAAAGATTTGGGACTTGAGGGTGGGGGAGGAGGTAGGGGGAGTGTTTGGAAATTGATTGTGCGTACCTCTGAAAAATTCCTGGCTACGCCCCTGCCGTGATTTAGTGTCAAAGTCTGCGGTGTGCAAGACTTGTGAGAAAGTGGAGTTTATCACGGATGTAGGCGTCTAAGATCAAAGTCTGAAGCTGCCGTGTCTCTATTGGAATCATGACTTCTTGCAGTTTATGTTTTACAGTGGCGGATCCAGGGGGAGGGGGGGGAGGGTCGGGGGGGGGGGAGGGGGGGGGTCCGGACCTCCCCTTTCAGACCTGTGTCTCCCTTGTGGTTCATAAAAATAATAGAATAAAATTGTTTTATACGCAGTTGTTTCACCTCCACCAATTGACTGGTAGTCTTGAATAATATTGTTCAAGAACCTTGTCAGTGTGGCCTGGCAGGGGTGGAGGAGGGTTTTCTCATCATTTTACAACATTTTCATGCAAACTACCCCCATGTAGACACACCCAAAAAAAAGTTATAATTTTTTATAATTTTTTTTTTTTGGTATTTCAAGGTAGTCTCAAGAACCTTGTCAGTGTGGCCTGGCAGGGGTGGAGGAGGGTTTTCTCATCATTTTACAACGTTTTCATGCAAACTACCCCCATGTAGACACACCCAAAAAAAAGTAATAATTTTTTATAAATTTTTTTTTTTGGGTATTTCAAGGTAGTCTTGAATAATATTGTTCAAGAACCTTGTCAGTGTGGCCTGGCAGGGGTGGAGGAGGGTTTTCTCATCATTTTACAACATTTTCATGCAAACTACCCCCATGTAGACACACCCAAAAAAAATTATAATTTTTTTTTTTTTTTTTTTGCCATAAATAGCTTTTACTAATAAAATTGTACTAAATTATGTGTTTGTTTCCTTTCAGGCAGATTTGGTGGATATTTTGCCAACAAAACAAGGAACAATTGTGTTTTCAACTTTTTCCTGTAACTACACATCATTTTTGAAAATGTTTATTTTTGGTTACATTTTGTGCATAAATTATGCAAATTTTGGTATTGTAATTATAATTTTTTTTAACTGTAATGAGTTTCTAGAGTGGAAAATGTGTTTTTTTGAAAGCTTATTTATACCTCTTTCAAATGAGGTATATCTTTGCACACTGTTGTAAATACCTGCGGAGATATTAAATAAATAATGAAATTCGTCAATTTTGCCTGTTTTTGGGCAGGGGGATAATGAGTTAAAACGATCGATAAACTGGCCCACTGTTTAACGTTTACAGTTAGTTTTGAGCTCTGTCTGTCAGCTCAAACAGTTCATTTAACTTTGAAGATCGAATAAACTTGAACTATAAATGAAACATATACTAGGCATACCTATCGATAGAGTGCCAACGAGGAAATGATTTTGATTTGTGTGGCAACGGAATTATGTTTTTGACAGTTTGGTGGCCCTTTGACCACACTCACCGAAGAAATAAAAAATGTCATGCTTTGATCGGCTAACTGAAATCAAAATCGCTGTAATGTTGTAGTAAACATTTCATATCAGACAATAAAGCAGCCAAGAAACGTTTTAAAAGCTATTGAAAACGTTTTAAAATGAGTAGAACGAGTAGAAAAAGGTTTGGAAATATGAAGCGTGCTGCAAAAGTTGAAATGGAGAATTCTTGTTCAAAGGCTAACCCTTTTACGTGTTTGTTCAAGCGTGAAACATGCAAGTCCGTTGCGTTACCGCCTTCATGTTTCTGCACGTGTAATCAAGATTTATTTTGTACAAAAACTTGTTTAGTGCCGGTTGTTAAGCCTTTTCACTCGTTCGAATTATACGGTCAGTTTGCTCGACAGAACGAATTTCCCTTGTTTGTGTGTGAAGAAGCGCGACGGTTTGTCTAGACAAACAAAGTTGCATATTTTACGCTTGAACAAATACCTAAAAAAGCGAGCCGTTCACGATGCTTTGTTTGGAAGGGAATTGTTGCAACGAAACACGTTAATTAAAATGAAGATTCTGACGCTGACATTATTTTAGGAGTTTAAAACATGCGATATGTGCAAAATCTTTTTAAAATCAGTTTGTAATTTCAAGAATTTCACTTCAGGAAGATTTTGGTCACGTGCTAGGCAACGGGTTCTTGGTGTGGCAATAACACGTCTTTTCATTGGCTCTAATAGTTCCCGCCTTGCAATTGGCTCAAACCAAAGTCTACATTACATTACATTACCTTACACTTTTTCAGGCTCGATCGAGAATTTTTCTGCCTTAGCACTTCCTCGCGCGGCACTATTCTCTGCCGCCTCGCCAGCCTCGCGTCTTCGCTCGGCTGGCTCGTTGGCAATTATCATGAAACTAACGAAAATAGAGGAGCTTTGTCATCAACAGATAACAACGTTTGTAATCTGAGGCAAATATTTCAGTTTCTCAAGATCGCTGAGGCACGCTGCGCTTAAAACTGTGCCAGCCACTAGAAATATCTAAAAAGATGTTCCGTAGCTATAATTGCGGACTGAACATTTGCATCCTGTTTATCCAGACTTGCTTAAGGTAAGGTGATATCGAGGTCAAATGTATCATTGTGACTTTTGATCGCGTCCGCAATGAATGCAGTAATTGAACACGCCTAAGCTAGAGTGACAGTATTGTTCACGCGAGTTCAGGGAGGAACTTCTGTAGCATGTTTTATCCTTCTCTCGTGAATTTATAAAACTATTTGGTTATTCTTCGCACTGAAGCTAACATTTTTCTTCTATGACGCAATAGAAGCCCGGGAATAGAAGCTGCTAATAAAAACATCAATTTGTTTTATTTTTTCCATCTTCCTCGCGCATGAAGATGTAACTATAAACAGCCTTTCTTCCGCAGCTGTTTGGAGCCTTCTTCTTGAGAAACAGAAAACGTTTCCTCAGCTTACAAACGTTTTTACCTGTTAATGACAAAGCTCCTCAATTTTCGTTAGTTTCTATCCTGCGAGCAAGCTCTCGGTCTCGTGTTCCGAGGCTAGTTAGTTTCATGATAATATATGTTTCATTTATAGTTCAAGTTTATTCGATCTTCAAAGTTAAATGAACTGCCAGTTAATACACTGAGCTGACAGACAGAACTCAAAACTGACTGCAAACCCTAAACAGTGGGCCAGTTTATCGATCGTTTTAAACACCATTGATAGCAATTTTAGTGAATACGGACGGTCTTATGCATATTTCGTCAGAAAGCTCAAAATTTACCACCAAGCTTCGTCTGTGCGAAATTCCTTGCAAACCTCTCTTAAGTGGATATTCTTTTTATCTTTGCTCTTTTGAGAATTCATTGATAAGAAAGTCACAGGTTTAAACTACGAAAGCTAGACATGTGGATAAACTGATTAGCATTAGTACTCAAGGGTTATTCTCTCTGTTTATAGCTTTGTCGTCGCAAATACTTATAAGCCGACCGAGACAGCACTAAAGTGTGCATTCAAATTTAAACACGGGGTTGGTAACGTTACCTTACATGTAGGGGCGTCTTACATATAGGGACGTGTTCAAGATCGCTGAGGCACGCTGCGCTTAAAACTGTGCCAGCCACTATAAATATCTAAAAAGATGTTCCGTGGCTATATATAATTGCGGACTGAACATTTGCATCCTGTTTTTTCAGACTTGCTAAAGGTAAGGTGATATCGAGGTCAAATTGAAAATATTGAATATCATTGTGACTTTTGATCGCGCTCGCAATGAAGGCTGTTTACGGTTACATCTTCATGCGCGAGAAAAAAAAGGAAAGAAATAAAAAAAAATGATGTTTTTATTAGAAGCTTCTATTCCCGGGCTTCTATTGCGCACAGAAGAAAAAAATGTTGGCTTCAGTGTGAAGAATAACCAAATAGTTTTAAACATTCACGAGAGAAGGATAAAACATGCTTCTGAAGTTTATACTCCCCTGACAGAAAGTAAGTGTTACATATGTATGACATGATTGCTAGCTGCGTGGCCACGAGGACTCGCGCGAGGACTTTGGCTTCTTACCTTCCGTTTATAGGAAGTTATAACGACAACGCTTAGTGAATCGAGTCATTCAGCAGGAGATCTCGACAAAACGGCCATGCATTTGACCGTTCTTTTATGCTTCAGCGTTTTCATGTTTTTGATTTCCAGTTCGCGCGCTTTGGAGTACTCGAATCGATGGACGGTGCAAATTGACGGCAATAGCGAAGAGGCAGAGCGTCTGGCGCAAAAACATGGCTTTGTAAATCACGGGAAGGTAGGTACTTTGCCTTATGCAATTATAAGATTTAAATCGCTTGGGAATATTCAAACACATGCACATCTCTAAAACCTTAATTTCTCATTCGAAATTATTAATATGTAATCTGTCAACTAGTCAGGCTTTCTGCCTTTATGCTCTGCCTTGCGAAGATTTGGATTTTACCACTAAAGGCCCTTCAGCTCTCAGCTTAAAACGGCATCATCAATGCCTCCGCTAGCCTGTGAACAAGCTCCTGTCAGTGGTTATTGTCGTTAATGGGTGAACCTGGTGAAAAGAAAACCGGCGCGCGAAAGCCGCTAATAGGAGCCTGTTCACAGGCTATGCGTCCACACGCTAATAAACCGCTTCATTAACCATCTGTGCAGTTTAACCACAACAAATGCTAACAGTTTGGAAGTGAGAAGTTTCAAAACGTGACTGAAAAAATAAGTTGGTCATGTTCATGGTTACCAAACGATTCACTCATTCACAACTGAGTTGTTCAAGTTTTTAATGTTGTATGTTCGTGTCACGGCCTGCCACTGCAAGCTAGTCTGCGAGAGTAAACGCTTTCTGCGGCTCATATTGTAAATAAGAATGATTTGTATGGGGCGGAAAACCCCTTGCCATCCATTTACGTGCCAGAGTTTTCCATGCAAATCCTTGTAATTTCTATCTGCCAAAAAATCTCTCCCCTGATGTTAATTGTCCTGAAAATTTGTATTCTAGCCAATTTTCTCTTATAACAATCAAACGGTCCTAAAATTCCCCACTAGTATAAAGATGCAAACTTGCAACTTTGCATACTACAATCTTGGACATTTCAAATGAAAAATTTATACCACCCCTTCCCCCAATTCAGTGATGGGAAAAATGGCGCGTTTTGGTTTTCGCGCGAATTCATCACTGAATCGGGGGGAGGGGAGATGTTATTTCTCATTTTATTCCGTCCGAGATTGTAGCTGCTTTTGCTGCTTTTCTTTTACTACGCATGCGCGTAGTAACTATGGTATACTATTGACTGTGTAACAGCAAATGTGTTAACAAGAAGTTTGTAACAATAGAGCAGGAAATTGTTTAACAGGAAGCGCCAACACCAGAGAATGGTTTCAATAAAAGCTGTCAGCGAACTAATAATTTAAAACGCCAAAATGTGGTTTGATAAAGAAATATGCGTCGTTCTTCCAACTGCAGCATTTCGACATTGAGCGCAATACTAGGCAAAACTGCCACTGATCAGCAGATTCTCAAAAACTTAGATGCACCGTTTTGCAAATGTGTAGATGCTTTTTCTCTTTGCAGAATTGTTTTCACGTTGTTATCATTTCTTTTGTTCAAGTTTTCTGTTATCGGATTTACAGCGGAGCTGTCGCGGGCCGAAGGTCCGCTCGCGGAGCTCCAAACTCGCCCGCCATTTTTCATGGTCATGGCTTGTGGAATGTTTCGCGGGCGCCTACGACGTCGTGCAAGGTTAGCTCGCGGGCTCGTACGACGTTGCGCAGAGCGCAGAGCTAGCTCGCGGGCGCGTACGACGTCGCGCAACATCCGGGAGTTTAGCAATTTTGGAACCAACAAGGTTTTGTTTTTCTCGCGCTTCCCGCGGCTTTACGGCCGATGTCACGTCAGTTACAGTAAACACTTCTGTTGAGTTTAGCGGAGAAAACGGTTTGCAAAATCGTTTTCCCTGCATTTTTTCTCGGTTTGCTACTCAAGACAGGTTTGACATTTTTCAAACAGTGCTCAAGACCGCATTTGTGGCTGCGTAAATCTGCAAGTCAAGCGTTTTTGGAGGGACTATAATAGAGCTAAGCCGCTTTTTTCAGTTAATCCTGATTTCGTCTTAGATCTTTAACCCTTTGACAGCCGTGCCGGCCAAAACTAAGAATCCGTCTATTGCGCATATATTTGGTGGTTTTACGGGGGTACTAGACGAAAGCGGCATCTTGGATCCGCCATCTTGGATTTCTGAAAGTTTTTAAAACATCTTAAAAACGCAAAATTAATCAAAACCAATAAATAAACGCTAAATGACGTAAAAATACAAAAGTTATAACAATAAACATTGTTTTTCTTCATTCAAAGGTATAAATATGCAAATTTAAAAAAACATGGCTGTCAAAATCTTGTTGCCATGGAAACATCAAGTCACGTGATCAAAAAATTATCATATGAAATTGTTGCCAGATAAATTTTAGGAAAAGTCACAAAGTTTGATGGCGTTTGAATACATATTAAAGAAGTTATGAATGTTGAAAGTTAGCGCGGGCACTTTGTGCCCCCGCCCCCCCAGGCCGAATAGGGTTAATTCTAATTTTTATTGTGTTTCCCTAAGTGAGCTTATCATCATCGTTTCTGTTCAGAGAGTTCAGCTGTTAGGCTAGGCCTATCTATATATATATTAAGCAAAAGTCCAAATATTGATACACAGTTTTATTTCGCTCCGTGTTTTGTACTGTCTAGTGCATGCGTTAAGTATTTACTTAAATCAGAGAAATCCTCCAATTTAATGCTTTAAGGTAAATTCTTGATGAAAGTTATTAGGAATTTTTTTCTTTATGAAGCGCGCTGATAACTAGCTTATCCCATTAAATAGCGCTTTCTAAATTTGTTAGCTTTCAAGGTTCTTTCAATATTTTAAAAATGGCGTTAAATTGATCCGCAACAACATTATCGCATCATCTTTACGAATAAAAATGGCATTCTATACACTGGCATGCAACTACATTTTGAGAGCCATGTTTTTCGAAAATTTTGACGTTTTTTTACCTGTTAATGAAAAATACGTTTGTTGTCGTAACTTTTGCATTTTCACTCACGTTTAGCATTTTATTTCGGCTTCACTACACAACTACATCGAACCTCCGCAAACGGACACCTCGCGTAGGCGGATACCTCCCATAAGCGTACACTTAGTCGTGTACCCAGCCACATACAAACACTACACTGATTTTTAACCTCCCATAAGCGGACACCTCTCTTTAGCGGACACTTAGTCGTGGTCCCAACCACATACAAACATTACATTTTTAACCTCCCATAAGCGGACACCTCTCTTTAGCGGACACCTTTTCTGGTCCCGGTAGTGTCCGTTTATGGGAGGTTCGACTGTAGGTTTATTTTGCAGGTTTCGGCCGAGCACTGGGACTAAATACAGTAAATAGTGCTTCATTTGCAAATAAAGCTATTTATACACGTACTTTTTAGAGTACAAACATCTACATAAACCAGAGAACACTAAAGGACAGACCATTATGTTTTTGACGGGGTGGTAGGGGGGGGGGGGGGGGGGGGGGGGGGGGCAGGGGGGGGGGGGGGGGCAGGGGGGGGCCTCCCCGTCAAAAAATAAATTAGTCCGTCCCTAACACAGTTAAGCACGTTAACGGAGCTGATCAGCCACGCACAAAGACAATGTTGTTTATAGACGGAGGCCAAAAACAATACCTGCCGAAAACAAAACCCTTTAGAAAAAAAATGACAGGAAATCTGAATAGGAGCCAAAGGCCTAAGCTCCAAAACAGCCCATCCTACGAGGCTTTAAATTAAAGCTCCAAGAAGCACATCCTATTCTTTCTTCCATTTTAGAAAAAAAATAACTGATAAAGTGAGTGAAAAAGTGGTGTCGGCCCAGAATGATCCACCAAGTGCTAAACAAAGCTTAACCCTATTCGGCCTGGGGGGGGGGGGGGGGGGGGGGGGCGCTAACTTTGAACATTCATAACTTCTTTATTATGTATTCAAGCGCCATCAAACTTTGTGACTTTTCCTAAAATTTATCTGGCAACAATTTCGTATGACAATGTTTTGATCACGTGACTTGATGTTTCCATGGCAACAAGATTTTGACAGCCATGTTTTTTTTAAATTTGCATATTTATACCTTTGAATGAAGAAAAACAATGTTTATTGGTATAACTTTGATATTTTTACGTCATTTAGCGTTTATTTGTTAGTTTTGATTAATTTTGAGTCAATTTGGACGGTTTTTAAGAGGTATTGAAAAATTTTAGAAATCCAAGATGGCGGATCCAAGATGGCGGCCGTATAACTAATTACCTAATAACTATGTCATATGACGTCATCGTTCCACTGTGCGGACCGCAAAGGAGACAGTTTTGGACGTACTATGTACCCTCTAGGTTTCATTGTCATAGCCTTAATAATAATAATAATAATAATAATAATAATAATAATGTTCTTGAAGTTACGAGGGGGGGGGGGGGGGGCACATTGTGCACATTGTGCCTCATCATCATCATCATCATCATCATCATAGCTTTATTTAAAAACACGGTATCCCATCATTAGTTACAAAATGCTCTTCCAGAGAGCCGTGTATACTAAATATTCTCTATAAAGACCTAAACATGTTACAAATTTCTAATTAAAATTACAATACTAATGGATTTTTCTATGTTTACCTAAGATTAAAACTACTATAAGGCGGCTTTAAAGGATGCGATAGATGGCTCAGCTTTGATTTCATTTGATAGGCCATTCCAAAGAACAGTGCCCCGATAGTTAAAGCTACACTTTCCCGCTTCCTTTCGGGGTCTATGAACAAACAAATTGTTCAAGTTGTTTCTCAGTTTATAAGAATGAACATTCGTTATTGGTCGAAAAAAATTTTTTAGGCCCTTAGAAGAAAGATTATTTTTAGCTTTATAGACACTAACCGCTAATTGCTTTGAGCGCCTACGCTCAAGAGTGTCCCAGCCAAGGTCTTCCAAAATATCAGCAGACCGAATGTCATAATTAGAATAGGTAATTATTCTTGCTGCCCTATTTTGCAATTTCTGGAGTCTGTCAGCCAGGCATTTACCCATACAGCCCCACACCTCGCTGCAATAATCTAGATAAGGCAGTATAAGTGCTTCAAACATCATTTGTAGTGTTGATGTCGGTACGAGATCACGAATTCGTTTAAGTGCTCCAAGACCAGCGGAAACTTTCTTGGTAAATAGGGTTAATTCTTGCTGAATAGGGTTAATGTATACTCTACAGTACTACCCATGTTGTACCATCATCTAACAGGACCCAGACCCTGTTGCTCTCGTTCCCCATAAATATTAAATTTGAGGATTATTCGTAGCCACTCAATCGCCAGAAATTCCATTTTATTGAGTTTAATTATTTTTGAGTTAATTTGTGCCCTTCCCCAGGGCTCAAAACTTTGCCAATATGTCTCATGAACATGCTGCTGAAGGTAATATGTATTGGCAATACATGCCAAGGCTAAACAGTTCCCAGGGCCTTCACGATTGCGTTAATTTATTTTCTCCTTGTTTATTTTTATAGGTCATTGATAATTACTTCAGTTTTCAAAACGACAAGGTGGAAAAAATATCCAATGTTCCGAGTACTCATCTACACAAGGGACTTGTGTCAGAACCAAATGTAATTCAATTCAATAGCCCATTTCTAAGTTGCTCTTAGCCTCCTTTTCAAACCGAGGGCAAGTGCAAAACCATTCATATGGATTTAACTTTTATTTGCATATGAAAGAAAACTCATATCCATATGAATCGTTTTGCTCTTGGCCTCGGTTTGAAAAAGAGGCAAAGAGCAACTCGGAAATGGTCTATTTACTTCATCATGATCATTATTATGACTCTGGCCGTGGACTAGCGGTGGTCCAGTTGTGAACGGTTTGGATGTCGGTTGTTCTGGGCTTCGTCTTTACCGTGGTGTTATTTCTTAGGCATTAATTTCAATTTACTTTTTTTCCCAACCAAGTGTGTAGTGCTGGGCACCCTGTAAAAAAAGTTAGTTAAACTTCAGCTGTGTAGGCCACCTCTCGCTCTTTTGTTACTTACATGTACCTTACCTGTTGTATAAAATTTATTTTTATGACTCAGATTTTCTTTTTTAAGCTATTATATGTTTACATCACCAGAATTTGTATCGATTTTTTTTATCTGATAATCAATAACGTTGTTGTGATGAATCACTCCATTGCAGGTTAAGATGGTGAAACAGCAAGTAATGAAGTCCTTTAAGCTGCTTTCATCTGAATCAGTGAACTTTCATGTCAATGATACAAGATGGGATGAAATGTGGTATATTGTGAGTGAAATAGACTGACTTATTTAACTAAACTATTTATTAATTTCATCAAAGTCCCTCGGTTTTGGTCAGTGTGTTTTTATTCATCAGCGTTAAACAGTTTTTTAATTATTTTTGTTCTGGCCTTTGTTGTTTTCTTGTTTTTTCTTTCTCCGCATTTACATTTGTAAACAATTCACAGGAATAATGCCCTGAAACAATTAAAATTGAAACCTACATATCTGTGTGTGGGTATATTTACCGCTGGCTGACCACTGTAACATACTCATACATATTAGTCGCGAATATTTTTTCTCACTGTACTTATAAAAGAACAATAACGATGAAGTTTATATTAAATGAGAATACTAATAAGGCTGATCACTATTATCTTCTGTCTTATGTATCCCTCTTTAGGATGTGTAGATATTTTTATAAGTACATATCACCTGCATGCAGGATGAACGTATAATTGACCACATTGCTTTAAATTTCAATCATGTTGGGTAGACACAACACAATTACTCAATTGACCGCAAGACATAAAGACAGTTTTTAATTAACGCCTGCACATTGGTGCACCTTACAGTACATATCATGTTTCTCTTGAGCTTTCTTCTTTTTTCAGAACAGAGTTAATGCGCCTACATACAATGTGATTGATGTTTGGAAGAGAAACATCACTGGTGCGGGAGTGGTTGTTGCTGTGGTAGATGAGGGATTTGACCCAGGACATCCCGAAATTCAACCTAATTATTTACATGTAAGCTAGAATAAACAAGTCAGGTGGCTTTTATTCACCTTTTTCATTATGATACAATTATTCAAAGTGGCGAATCCGAGATGGCGGCCATGCACAACTGATGATGTAATTCCAACCTTATTTTACTCCATCTTCCCACTTTGCTGCCTTTAAATGAAACAGTTTTGGAGCTACTTTATACCTTCTTGGTTTCATTGCACCTTCATCAAAAGCATAAAGATCATTGTTAGGTACAAAGGTCGGCACATTGTGCCTCCTAGCGTCAGGAACTTAAAAAAGCCCGGGCTAAATAGGGGGTTACCCGGCTGGTTCCCAAGTTTTCGAAATGTTAAACACTTATTGTCTCCGGATGATTGCTACTCTGCATCACTACAAATCTCGAAGATAAGAGCCGTCTTACGACTAGGAGTAATTTTAGTTGTATATACATCTTTAGATTATGCAATGGTTTGTGATGAAAATCAGTATATTAATTTACATCGATAACTTTCTACTTCTTCAACCTCCCCTCTGTGCTTCAAATTAACTATGTGGTTGTTAACAATAAATGACTGTCTCAATTTTAGCACTCATCACTTGCAGACAGTTTAGATTTACTTATGACGCTGTATTACAGCATTTTGTAATCTGGCAATGTCAAATTTATAGAACAAATTAAATATGTGATCATGTATATGAATTTCCCATTTCTAAAAATGTTCAGATTCCACATAAAACAATTTTGAATGAGTCAGAATGATACTTAAATTATGCTTCATCTTTTTCTTGCAGAATGCAAGTTGGGATGTGGTTGACAATGACACCAATCCTTTATCATCAAATAACGACCCACAATATGGGTAAATAATAATAATAGTTATTATTTTAATCTTCTTATTATCTTTTTAAAATTTTCAAAGAATAGCGCACGCTATTCAGATTCAGCACGCTATTCAGATTCAGCACGCTATTCAGATTCAGCTATTCAGATTCACGGAGTCATGAACATTTTTATAAAAGTTTTTTTTAAATACAGATTTCTCCTTTTATCATTTTTATCTCGCAGATACGCGAAGCATTGAATGATATACAGTATACGTGGACAATTATACAAATTTTCACATCTACGCTCACTTAGATGTAAACTTTGTTTTGTAATTCCCATTGTATTACGTCATCCAAATGTCTCGTTTCAGACATTGCATATTTATGTCACGCTAAGATGCTTTCTTTAACTGTTTTTTTTTTTTGTCGCTGATTGTTTTTGGCTTATTCGCTCAAATCGCTGTCCGGTACTCGCAAAGGCATAAAGCGCCAAAAGCGTGGATTCTCGCGTGTTTCTGCTAGTGATAACCCCTTCCCCCTTCTCGCTCCCGCATATAAATGTTAACTGCGGATTACAACGATTTTTGTAGATTGCCTTGCTGGCTGAAACAATGGATAATAGTTGAAGGATTATAAAAGGCTTGAAACTTAATTACAAAACATCAAGAACAACTAAAATTAACCTTACGTTGTTTGTATTCACGAGATGGCTCGATCTTAGAGCTCTTTTAATCTGGATGATAAATTTATTCATGTAGACATGGTGAAAAGTGTGCAGGTGTGATAGCTGCTGTGGCTAATAACTCTAACTGTGGAGTAGGATTGGCATTTAACACAAAACTTGGAGGTGAGATAAATGAATTGATAATAATAATAATAATAATAATAATAATAATAATAATTATGATAATTCTTTTTACAACAAAAAATAATCTTTATTAACAAATTCTCAAACAATCTTACGTTTACAATTATTGATCTACTAGAATGCTAAAAATATTCATAATTACAGTCCGTATAAATATTGTAAAAGTATAACTAAAAGAGCTTCATTAAAAAAAAAAAAGTATGTAAAACGTTTGTATTTACAAGGTGACGGCAATAAAGTATTCTTAACATTACATTATGGCTCCTTCTTGGATTTCAATGTAAATATCTATGTTCTTAAAATCACAAAAGGTTTTTCTTCTAACTCTCGATCCTCTAAGGCAGATTAGTGCGGATCTTAATAGAGCAAAGGATGTCCTTGCTCTTATCCAAGAGATTGTTTTGGCATAGTCTTCTCCTTTCTTGATGGAGATCAGCTGCGCTAGTCTGCTATGGTATTGCAAGCACTCCTTTCCCATACCGCCCGTTGATGTGAAAATAAGGGGTGTGAAGGTTCCTTGTTCAATTTTGTTTACACTTAATAATAATAATAAAATAATAATAATAATAATAATAATAATAATAATTCACAACCACTTTATTATCATTTAACAATTAAAATAACTATTTACAATACATTAAAAATTCTTAATACGATAAGATATGTACATTTGAAAATGGTGTTAAAATTGTCATAAAAAATAATAATAATAATAGTAATTTTAAACTTTAAAATTGCAACACTGCGACTGCGACTGCAACACTGTAAATCCTTGGCAACCTAGGTCCTGGATACCCTAAAGTAACTTATGTCTGGTAATGTTAACTTATGAATGCAAGAAAACCTCATCTTACTAAGAAAAATCACCAAAAATTACAAAAGAAAATTACAAGAGAAATAAAAAATCCGAAAAAAAAAAATAGAAATAGTGTTCTCAATGCCTTATTAATGAATATTTGCATGTCCTTTTTCGATATCAAAGTCAATGTCAAACAATTCTAAATTGACTCTCCTAGAAACTCGTGAACCTCTTAGGCAAAGTAATGCTGATCTCAACAGTGCAAAAGACACTCTCGCCCTGATCCATGACATGGTAGTCGCATAGCTTTCACCTTTCTTTATAGCAACTAGCTCTGCGAGCCTACTATGATATCGTTTACATTCCATCGCCATTCCACCTGTCGTACTGAAGACTAATGGCGTGAATGTAGCTTGCTCAACTTCTAACAATAAAAAAACTTCTAATAATAATAATAATAATAATAAAAAAATAATAATAATAATAATAATAGGAAGGAATTTATTGTAAACTTTTTAAATTGTGTTTTATAATTAAAGTTCTCTATTTAATAATAATAATACAATAATAATAATAATAATAATAATAATAATTGTTCGCTGGAAACTCTGCCAGAATTATGACCTGCAATGCAACGAAACCTGGTACGACCATTCCCCAGAAGCAGTGATGGAAAATGACCAAGTGAAGCTACTGTGGGATTTCAGAATTCAAACAGACCACCAGTTAGATCATATCAGGCCTGATATAGTGGTATTTGAGAAGGCGGGCAGAGTGTGCCACATTATCGATGTGGCGTGTCCTTTTGATACACGCATAGCAGAAAAAGAACACAAAAAGATCGACCACTATCAGGACTTAAGACGCAGTCTCCCTTAGATCCTCATATTGATTTTCGCTCCGGAAATAGATTTCGCTTATAATTTTTCTGTTAACTTCTATTGGCAAGTAAGTCACAAATATGAAATTAGATCAGAGAAATTCTGCTTTATAAAAATCTTCTGCCGTAAACTTTCCGCACCCCCTACTGTCTTCGAAACTCAGTGACGAGATCGTGAATTTTGCCAAAACTACAGCTATTCGCTCTGGACAAAATAGTTCACTTGAAACCTTCAAATTTGCTAGCTACAAACAGTGACCCTTTATCTTAATAATCAGACGAATTGTAATCATAAACACTAATTAGTATAATAAAACCGAGGATACAAAGTTTATCCATTTTGAGTACTTATCACAACATGCGATTTGATCCAAATTCAGGGGAAAAAATCTCAAAAGTGGTTCGTACTCACAGGCTTTCCTGCATATCAAGGGAAAGTTCCATCTATCGGCTACTGAAATCTGTTAAAACATTTGGCCGTCATCCAGTTGTTGGTCCGCAAGTGAGTGCTGAACTTGTGCTACTCAGCTAAACACGGCCATATTTCCATCGGACATTTGGTGAACGAATGCCAGTCATAAAACACGAAATACGTTTTTCTTCACCATATAGTTTATCCAGGCACGTAGATCAAAGTTTCTCAACCAATGTCATCTGAATAGAATTGCTGGATGCGTTTTACAGCAAGATATTTCTGTTGTCGGCGAAGGGAATTCGCAGTCCGCCATGTTTTCTCAATACGCGGATGACACCTCATGCTTGGTGCGTGACGAAAAGTCAGTTGAAAAGCTTTTCGAGAAGTTAGCGGCTTTTAGAGAGTGTTGCGGATTAGAGCTGAATAGATCAAAAACGGAGGCATTGTGGTTGGGAAAAACTAGACCACAATCGACAAACCTTTTCAACATAAACTGGCCCAAGAAGTGTGTTTGTCTAGGCGTCTCTTTCTCATGTGATTCGGAAGCTTCAACAAAGGATAACTTTGAAAAAAAATTTGTCGCCCTGGAAAAGTGTCTTAACGTCTGGTCCTCTAGGGATTTAACACTCTTTGGAAAAATAACTATTGTCAAAAGCTTAGCTCTTTCAAAAATAATTTTCATTTCCTCTGTTCTCAGCGTTCCCGCTGGTTTTGTCGATCAAGTGAACAAATCTGTATCCAACTTTATATGGAACCACAAACCACCCAAAATCAAGCACTCAACTATGATTGGAAGGATAAAAGACGGCGGACTCAGCATGCCTGATTTCGATATAATAGATAAATCTTTGAAGGCAGGATGGGTGAAACGTCTTTTAGACCCTCAAGCGCAATCTTGGAAGACAATACCGTTTAGCCTTTTAGACAGTGTAGGTGGTCCGTTGTTGTTTAAATGTAATTACTCGTTAAGAACTTTACCTGTGCTCCCTCTCCTGCCGCTTTTTTACCGAGACGTTCTCAGTGCTTGGGAGAGCATATCCAAGCACACAGTAAGGACAAAGAACGAAATCGAAAATGAGTTTTTGTGGAATAATCATGAAGTCACTATTGGCGGCAAATCTGTTTTTTATAAGCAATGGTATGATGCTGGCGTTAAGACCTTGCCAGACATCTTAGACAAGGAAGGAAAGTTCTTGACGTTTGCAGCATTCAAGGAAAAGTACAAAATTAACACAACCTTTTTGTGCTATATTGGCTTGTGTAACGCAATACCAAAGCATTGGAGGAAAGTCTTTGGATGTGATAACGAAAATTACTTGGTAGTTTCGGATGACTCAGTTCAGCCATTTAACAACTCACCTCCCACTTGCCGGCAAGCACGCGCGTTTTATGTATCTAAATCTTTCCAAAAACCTACATCAGAAGTTCGTCTTGTTGAGGCTGGCTTCACAGATCGGACAATTGAGGCGTTATACGTTCTTCCATTCAAGCTCACAAAAAACATAAAGCTTTCTATGTTTCAGTTTAAAATAAACCATCACATTCTGTACACTCGCGACAAACTTTTCAAGGCCAAAATTGCTGACAGTGCCTCCTGTCATGTGTGTGAATTGAAGCAGACCGTAGAGCATCTGTTTGCTGAATGCCAGCATGTCCACTCCTTCTGGAACCTTTTTACCTCTTGGTGGAACGATAATAACTCGCCCTCAGTGTCCTTGACCAATAATGATAAGATTTACGGATATCTCCCTGAGAATAGATCCTTCCATAAGTTTAATCTTTGCCTGATTGTCGCTCGTTTTTATATCTACACCGCAGCCAAAGAAAGCGAACCATATAGTTTCTTAGCCTTTAAAGCTTTTCTGAAACACAAATTATCTATAGAGCCTTCAAGTGTCCGTGAATCCCTGAGCCTTTAGCCGCAAACAAGCTTGATATAGCAGTTGTATTTTGTCTGTTCCTTTTATTTCAGTTCTGTAACGTTGTTCTTTGTTTGTTAATATTGTATATTGTATTGTACTTATCAATAAACTTCAATTAAACTAAAAAAAAAAAAAAAAAAAAAAAAAAAAAATGTTTTCTTAAACCGCTGGCCAGTATTTTTGTCGGCTCACAAACCATATGTTTAGGTTTTGCCGCAAGATCAGAACACTCGAGCTCGGCGATAATGTTTTCCAGTTTTTGTTTAAGTTGTATTTTCTGTTTTTTGACTTAAAAGAAATTTCAAAATGATTGTAGATTGATTTCAACATTTCTATTCAAAATTTCCTTCGTTTATGTTGCGTCCTAAAGTCTGTAACAAAACCAAGCTATATTTTCTTGTATGACCATTGGTAGGTACCCTGCGAGCAGAGCCTCTTTCGATCCTCCTAGAGATCGAAAGAGGCTCTGCTCGCAGGATAATTGGTAGGTCAAGAAACGACCAATATGGCTAGGATTTGCTCAGTTGACGGTAAATTAGCACAATTTGTCCCGCATTTTGACGCAACATTATTAAGCAAGTTATCATCCTTTATAGAAATCGGCAGATATTTTTGCTAGGCCGCTAACCACATACAACGCAACGGAGCATACCTACAATAAACAAACAATAACCATGTGAGCGCACCGACTAGGCCGATTGTATGTTCATTTTTTGGAAGTGGGAAAATAACATGCAGAGAATCACGAGGTAAAGAAGAAATGGTTCCCCTTATTCAGTGTATTTCTAATGTAACAAATCATTTAAAGAGTTGTCATCTTTCGCGCGAAAAAGTGACGGAATACGAATTGATACTGGCTAGGGCGGGAAAGTTCAATCTTGCATTGGACTGGACATGGAGAAGTTATCAATCTGTCCGAAGCACCGTCACAATCTAAGGGACCTCTGAAGACAGGTCAGTATCCTAATCACGAAGGAAGGAAAATTCCCTTGCACTGTAAGAATCCTGTGAACTAGCAGATGGCACAAAAGATACAGATGATGTTTATTACACCTGTACAAGTTGGGTCGCGTAAGCATTTTTTTTCAGTTGTGCAAAGTTTCCTGTTTTTCAGGTTTCTAAAAGAGGCTTTTAAGTAACGCTCCACATAAGAACTACAGTAAACTTCATTGTTCTGCGGCATTGGCTCTTTCTCACATAGAATGTCTTTGATTTCAAGAACAGGGGAGGAGTTAATGGTTTATAATTATATTTTTAGTATAAAAATAAAGAATATCCATTTGCGTCAGACAAATTTTAGGAAATGTTTGTGCTTAACCAATCAAAATAGCAGAAGACAGTAGCTAATAATTTTGCTTTTTTGATGAAGTTCCTGAAATACAATTTCTTTAAAAATTTGCATGTTTTGCGATTGGGTCTTAAATTACATGAAACCTTTAAAAAATCAAACAAAATGCATCTTGAAACCTAACTTTTTAGCGGTCTTTGAGTCTAGGCCAATGAGATCACTAGTTGTTACAATGAAATAAGTTGACATTCCATCGTGCATTGCCGTTAGCATTTTCCTTCTTATGCGGATCATTACTTAAAACGTAAAGCGAATAAAGGCGAGATAATTTTGAATAAAATCGGGCCACACAAAATTGGTCGTGTTAACTATTTTCTATTCCAACAATATTTGAGAATGTCACGTAACGCAATGAATTAAAGAGATAAATGTTGGAAGGGGTCTGATTCTTTAGTTAGTAAAGTGTTTCGAAAAAACAACAAAGGAACGGAGGAAACAAAATGTAGTACACGAGGTCACACAGTAAAGGAAGGCTGCAACTTCAGCTTTGAAACTTTTGACTCCCTACAACGTCATCTTGATTGTGGTCAACATGAAAACAAAACAAGCCAAGAATCGGTCTACGATATAAAGTTACGACGTGACTGGGCGGCAAGGTTTTCTACTCTTGTTCCTGAAAATCATCCGAGGCCGAAATCAGACATTTCCTCAATGGCCATTCCCAGTTCTTCCCTTCCAATGGGTTGGGCACTCCAAAAGCCAAGAGGAGATTTAACAAGGTACTCTTCTAAAGTGAAGGATTAATTGAAAGCAATTTGATGTTGGCGAAGAATCAGGATGTAAACTGAGCTGATCCTCAGCAAGTTTCTATCGACATGAGAAATACCTGAACGGAAGATAACAAACGATTGTTCTCGAGAGATGAGTGGCTGTCAAGAAAGCAGGTCCAGTTCTACGTTTCAAGACTATCCGTGCTAAAGAGAAAATAAACTAACACGTCATCTTCCCGTCAAGCAACTATAGATGACTTGGAAGACGTGGTGTACGAAGAAGATTGGTTGCAGCAGGTGGACTAGCCTCGTACGCAGACGTCCTTAGGGCTCGTCACGCAATCTTTCCTCCCCACAAGAGGGAGGAAAGATTGAGTGACGAGCCCTAAGGACGTCTGCGTAGGAGGCTACAGGTGGACGAAGTTTACGAAAAGCTATTTGTCCAACATCCAATCTACTACGATGCGTATAATCTTTGTGACTTGCGTAAAAAAAAAGCAAGCCAGTTAGTTCCTGACATGCAATATGGAAATGTTAAAAACAACTGCCAATCTTTAAGTTGAAAGACAGAAAAATACAAACTTATTGAAAAACTAGAAAACATGATCGCCGAGTGTTCTGATATTGCGGCAAAACCTAAACATATGGTTCGTGAGCCGACAAAAAATCTGGCCAGCGGTTTAGGAAAACATAGCGGACTGCGAATTCCCTTCGCCGACAACAGAAATATCTTGCTGTATGACTGCTTTAATGAAACGTATCCAGCGATTCTATTCAGATGACATTGGTTGAGAAACTTTGATCTTCGTGCCTGGATAAACTATATGGTGAAGAAAAACGTATTTCGTGTTTTATGACTGGCATTCGTTCACCAAATGTCCGATGGAAATATGGCCGTGTTTAGCTGAGTAGCACAAGTTCAGCACTCACTTGCGGACCAACAACTGGATGACGGCCAAATGTTTTAACAGATTTTAGTAGCCGATAGATGGAACTTTCCCATGATATGCAGGAAAGCCTGTGAGTACGAACCACTTTTGAGATTTTTTACCCTGAATTTGGGTCAAATCGCATGTTGTGATAAGTACTCAAAATGGATAAACTTTGTATCCTCGGTTTTATTATACTAATAAGTATTTGTGATTACAATTCGTCTGATTATTAAGATAAAGGGTCATTGTTTATAGCTAGCAAATTTGAAGGTTTCAAGTGGACTATTTTGTCCAGAGCGAATAGCTGTAGTTTTGGCAAAATTCACGATCTCGTCACTGAGTTTCGAAGACAGTAGGGGGTGCGGAAAGTTTACGGCAGAAAATTTGTATAAAGCAGAATTTCTCTGATCTAATTTCATATTTGTGACTTACTTGCCAATAGAAGTTTACATAAAAATTATAAGCGAAATCTATTTCCGGAGCGAAAATCAATATGAGGATCTAAGGGAGACTGCGTCTTAAAAATGGAAATAAAAAAGATGTGGAATTGCAGAAGTGTGTCTGTTATCCCAGTTGTAGTTGGGGCACTTGGGGCAGTGACTAAAAACTTGAGGATGTGGATTGCTAAGATAGGAACACCTGGAATCTTCAACATACCCCAGAAAGCCTGCTTGTTGGGCACAGCAAGAATATTAAGAAGAACCTTAGACATCTAAGGCTATGGGAAATAGCCTGATGATCTAGGAACATGTGATGACCAATACAACTGATGGTGTGATAAAAAATTAAATAATAATAAAAATAATATCAACGTCATGATAAATAGGATACGTAAATTAGCAACTTTCGTGCAAAAGTAAGCCTCTATTAGTGAATTTATCGGTGAACCTACATTGAAATCTTATAACAAAGAGACTTAGTAAGACCTTACCTTTACCATCTGTCTCTGTTCATTCCTTGAAGGGATCCGCCTGTTTTTCAAGGAGAAAGCATCAGATGCCGATAACGCGAGAGCTCTCAGTCACGCAACAGACCTTATTGATATTTATTCAAATAGCTGGGGTCCAGATGACAAGGGATTTGAAGTTGAGGGTCCTGGTCACCTGACACAGCTAGCATTACGAAATGGTGCAGAGAAGGTAACTTCGTTATATGTTATGATTAGTTAACAACATTACCTGATGGCTCCTTAATCATGGCTGCAGTTAAGTTAGAAATTATTTTCTGTATCGGGTGGAATTACAAAACGACGAAACCTACTGTAGACATGACACAGCCACCCTTATTACATCAGTGTTTCAAGCTTTCAAATAGTGGAAGTTTAATTAATGTATCGCGATTCACACTGTCTTGTTTTTGACAAAACTTTAACAGAAAATTAAGATGTGTTATATGCATGACCATCTGCTTATCTGTATAAGTGATATATATCTCGATTTTGATCAGCATAATTTTATGTGTACGTATTTTAAACACACAACCAGTAAATAATAATTGAGCTGCTTAACTTGTAGGGTCGCAGAGGTCTTGGATCCATCTATGTTTTTGCTGCAGGCAATGGAGGTATCCTTGTCAAAGACAGTTGTGCATTCAATGGTTATGTGAACAATATCTACACAATCGCCATAACAGGGGTAAAGAGCGATGGTTCAATTCCATCAGTTGGTGAGCACTGTGCTGGAATCATGGCAGTAACCTACACCAAGGACATCTTTGGTGATAGCAGTAAAGTGGTACGTCAACATAGAAAACATTTTTTTACTTTATACCATGCAATGAAGAATACAGCCAATGAGAACACTAGGAATCTATTGAATGTCTTACCTTTTCCCCTCAGGTATTTTCAATGGCTATTTTCTTAGTATGTGTTCAATATTGCATAAATGTAATTTCAAGTTTTTTATCCATGGCATAACGGATATTCGTTATAACTTTCTTTTCATCTGAAAGAAAGCCCTTGATATGGCCAAAAAAAAAAAAAGACATAACAGTCTCCTACTTTTCAAGTCATAACGTTTTTATATTTATAATATGATCGTACGGCCCCGCCGACGCAATCCTACAGAAAATACATGTAGAATCGCAAGGTGACGTGAGCGGGGCTGGACGGGTTGACGTGAGCCGGTCCGGAAAAAGCCGTCCGGCCCCGAAGAGTTCAAGTGACCTCGCACTGCACGACTATTCTTGTACTTTCTAGTCATATTATAAAATATTTATTGACTGAGTTAGGTCGGGCCGGACGGGAAAATATTTGGCTCTCGGTCGTGGCGCACGGACCTCGCTGCGCTCGTCCGTACGCCATGACCTCGAGCCAAATATTTTCCCGTCCGGCCCTCCCACTCAGTCAATAAGTGCATAGTACAACGTTTGTTGAACAGCCGTTGCAACATCTGTTTATCCGTGTATAAAGGAACACACAGTCAAGAAGCTCTCACCTGTTGTCACGGCTCGGAAAGAATAGAGTGAGAGAGAAAGAGACAGACAGACAGACATTTTATTTATACACGGAATTTCTTCAATTTTGTTAGCGTATTTCTCCTCATACAAATTCCTCTAAAAAATGTTGGGTGTCTGCTGTACTTCTGGTGATCATATATTTACAGATAACTGCCGACACCAACGGGGCCTGTACGGGTGACTTTGGTGCCAGTTCTGCTGCTGCAGCAATGGCCTCTGGACTCATAGCCTTGATGCTGAGCGCAAAGTGGGTTGCCTGTTTATGGTTGTTTGACTATTTTGGTTGTTTAAATATGCTATATTGGCGGGCTTACTGTCTATCTATTTCTTTTTCCTTATATCTTTTTTTTTTTAATTGACTAAGAACCATTTATATAGTCTTGGGTACCTGAGACAAACCTCCCCCCAAGACAACTCTACCGAGCGTTTATATGGGAAAATGTTGACCCTGCTAACCGAGTCAAAATTGGTTCCACATGAAACAACTTAATTATTCAAAATGCTTCTTAAATATTAAAATCCTTCTTCCCCCTCCTTATTTTGTATTTTTACTAAGCGGAACAACCTTTAAACACAGCTTTTGTATGCTTAACTGGGCTTTATTTGCTTAAACAAATAAAGACTTATTGATTAAAGCACGTTACAGAAGAGCAAGTTTTCTATGACAAGCGCGTGTACGTGACAAGTTTTACAAATTTTACTTGCTCGTGTGTACAAGTAACAAGTTTTCTTTGACAAGTTTTGCCTTAACAAGTTTTATTTGCCCGTGTGAACGAATAAACAAGTTACCTTTGACAAGTTTTCATTGTAGCCAGCAATGCAATTGTACAGCGGACGAAGACAACACAACACCATTTTATTCGTTGATCATAGCTTACATGTATTTAACAATTAAGAGAAAAAAAGCAAGGTGCTTAGTTAGCTTATGGTCTTAGTGGTTTTGCTTTGCTTATGCAATATGAGTACTCGAAGAGACACATGAATTGCAGGTGGTGGGTTCGCCCTTGGGCAAGGTTTTGCAAACAATAGAAACAGATAAGGAAAGTTTTCACAACTTTTTTCGGTTAATGTAATACTGAGCGCCCGTGATTTCGCAAAGATTCGTGTCAAGGTTTCTTTGTTGAGCATACAGACAAGCAAGTTTGCGATTGTCAAGTTTTTCTATGGCAAGTTGCCTTGTTCAAAAGCTAGCATGCCAGCTTTTGAACAAGTGCACTTGACAAGGAAAATCTTGACAAGTTTTTATTTACACACGAGCAAGTAAAACTTGTCAAGGCAAAACTTGTCATAGAAAACTTGCTCGTCTGTAACCTGCTTAATTAATTTATTCGCGATTTACGTTACCTGTCGATTTGTTGTGTGACACTATTTTCCTTCAAAAGCAATGTTTACAGAGTTTGAAAAGATTCCTTCTGAATGATGGCAGAATAATTGCATTGGCCTGTTTTTTTTAGCTTATGTGTGTTTGTACGCACTGTTCACGATTGTAGATTTTCCAGTCCAGAAGGTCACCGCGTACCGGTCATGCAATGCTGTCTGCCAATTAAAATTTTAACAGAAAACTAACATTTAACTGCGTACCTGGGTAAGGGACAGACCATTAGATTTTTGACGGGGGGGGGGGGGGGGGGGGGGGGGGGTTGGGAAAATACCCAAAACAAATTCGAGCACGGCCTTGAACTGCAAAAAAATATCGTGCAAGACAAAAACCCCAGAAAAAAAATTCCTGCAAAGCTTTATATTTTTAGAACAATATTTTATATCCAGGAGCAGATGGTCAGAACACAAATAAATCACACTGACGTTGTAGAATGTTAGCGACTTATATGCACTTGGGGAGGATCAAATGTTCTATCTTTTCATTGGCTTGTTTAGTTTAGCCAATAACACTGGTTTATTTTTGACCCGACGTAAGTTGTGTTTCTTTGTAGGCTTCTTAGCTGATTTCATAAGCATGTAAGATATTTTCTGACACAAGGAATGGCTCTTTTATAGTTGTACAGTGGCATTGTAGGTACATGTATGTCTCAATGGATGAGAAATACTTTGTTTATGTGTTGTACAACAAGCTTGTAACTGCAGGGGCGGCGCTACCGGTGGGGCAGGTGGGGCATTTGCCCCACCAACTTTCGACAGCTCAAAATGGCAGTGGGCGGAGATTAATAGTGTAGCAACATCCTTTGACCAGATCTGATGGCGGGGTGCTTGAATGCATTAGAGTTTGCAAAATAAATATTCCGTTAATTAATCAAAAGCCTACAATTTTATCATCGGAGATATTGTGACTGACTTTAGACTGGAGATTGGATATTGTGAACCAAGCATTTCAATACCCCTTGAGTTACTCCGACGTCAGCTATCGTACTCCGGCTACCGACAAATCCATCAAACAAATCCATCAATGCTGTGAGTTAGCGCTCAGTCTCTGCCGTAAGAAGGCTCAAGACATATCTACGAACAAACTATGTCACAAGAAAGATTAAATCATTGCATTATCCAGACATTGCATTAACTGACAAATTGAACATGGCTGATATTGGAAATCAGTTTCTTTCTGCCTCTAATGACAGAGAAAATCACTTTGGAAAATTCGTTTCCAAAGCCTTCCCATACTGAAAAGAATTGACAGAGAATATTCGAGTGACAGTCGAATTTACTTTGAACAAACAACCAAAATGGAGTTACACCCAAGTTTCAGAAAGTGTTTCGTGTACATGTACTTTTCATGAGAATTAAACTGAACTCAAAGCTAGCATTGGAAACTGTTTCTCCGGTCTCAGGAACGCTGGAAATAGCATTTCAGAGAGTTTCATTTCAAAAATTTCCCGGGGGAGCATGCCCCCGGACCCCCGTAGAAGCTCGCGCCTTCGGCGCTCGGCAGAGGACATTCGCCCCACCAACATTATATTTCCCGCGCCGCCCCTCTAATTGTAAGATGGTTGGGTGTACTACGATGGGCTGTGGAAGCGACATCAACAGGGGGCTGGTGTAAAGAAAATTGTAGGGGCAGTTACAACACCGCGGCCAGGCTTCATGCTATCAAGCTGCTGTTACATCAGATCTGACTTGCTATAGTATTCCTGTCTCTAGTATGGTCTTTCTAGTATTCCTAACACGTATATGTGTCAGGCATTAAAACATATAGACTCGCAAAAAAAAAAATATCATGCAAGCAAATCATGGCAAAAAGAAAAATCCTGCACAGTCTCGAGCGTAGAAAAAAATATCCTGCACCAAAAAATTGCCCCCCCCCCTCAAAAATCTAATGGTCCGTCCCTAAGTGAAATATTTTCCGGTAGCAACTTGCGCAGAGGACGAGTTGGGATTTAATATACCTTTTGTGTAATATGACTTTGTTATTTATTTTCAGTCAAGATCTTTCTTGGCGAGATGTGCAGCACATCGTTGTGCGGACTGCGAGGCCGGATCTCGTCGGTATTGGATATAGCGACTGGAACAGGAATGGAGCTGGTTTGCTAGGTTGGTTGTTGGTTTGCTAACAAGGCTGGGGTTCTCTCTTTACGTTGACCAAATGACTATATCAACTCAATTCATATTACAATTTGGCATGACGAATATTATTGTGCATGTTATTAAACAAATATTCCCCTCCCCCGCAAGTTTGAATTGCAGCCGTTTTCTATTTTTGTTATCCTTAGTATGAAGTGGATAGCAGCCGTCTCCTCGCCTCGACCCCGGAAAACGGTTGACATTTTGACCGTATTATACGGATGCTCATCACGTTTTAAGTCAAAGCTTAAGTGTGAAAAGGTGCCTACATTTTGCAGGCGAGCAGTGCGTATCAAAAGCTCACTCAAAATCATTAGTACTTTTCACAGGGTTTCCAAATGTTTGCAAAACTTTTGAACAAGTGCCTTCCTGGTTAGTCTTAGCTTCTATGTTTATTTGGGCAATGTTAAGTTGTGACCTAGGAGGGTACACATTTTTTTACACCCATTTCAAAGTATCGTAGGTTAATTAGAATTACTGATTTATTTAGTGTCCCAAATTAGTCCACTTGGGCTAAATACATTGACACTTATTTATAAATAAAGGTTCTATAATCTATTCTATAGAGTGTTCTCTCATGACGTCATAAAAATTGAAAAATCTAAAGTATACCTACAAACCTGTTTCTAACATGGTATGTGGATACCAGTTGTTGGCTTCACACTAGAGCTTGTAAGTATAATCTAAGTATACTTGGAACCTACTTTGAGTGTGAAGGGGTAAAATGTACTTACTTGAACTTAACTTAGTGACCATGGAAACGTTCGTAGTTCAAAGAAGCCGAAGTTTGCCGCCAAGTATGATGTACACCACACTTGAGAACAGACTTGACCAATAGGAAATGGAAGCCAACTGAAAGCGATGTACAGCGGTGCGTGCTGATGAACGGCCAGATAAACAACTCGAGAGCTGAGATCGATCGAAAAATTCAAAATGGATGGCTGGAGTTCTTAGGACTCTATGGAACTTTCTTTTATGTAAGTATACATAGAAAGAAAAGAAAAGTCGATATAAATGGTTAAACTAATAATCTTATTTGAATTTCATTTTCAGAGACAGCCTAAACCATCGCTTTTCATTTCATCCGACACCAAATGCGGTTCTGCAAAACCAACCACTGTTTCAACAAGTGCTGGCGTGAAACGTGGCCGTAACGAAGTGCGTGGTAAGGAACCACGGAAGAAGAAACGAGGAAAAAGTGACGAGGCTAATGGCACAGATGACTGGAGTGCATTTAAAGAAATGTGGCAGAAAAGTCTTCACCAATAAAATGAAAAGTTTGAAAAGTCAATGAAAATGTTCTAAGAGAATCAGAAGATGCAAATGGCACAAACATCGTATCTTTTATCCGGATTTAAAGAATTAGTGAAGGATTAATTTGATGAAGGAGTAGAGCCAGTAAACGCCTGTTCAAGTACTGTTCACTTTTTTTTCTGAGAATTTGCCGTTTGAACTTTTCCGTCGTTTTGAATTCTAAATTCACATATTCTAAAATTATGCTTATAAAGGACACGATTTTCCATCATTGATTGTTCATCTGTTCACGTTTGATAAGCTCAACTTTTAATGGATTTGTGTTGCTGCCACGTACTCGTTAACAACAAAGTAACGACAAAATAAATAGGAAACTACAAAAAAACTTTTTTCTGTTGCAAAGGCCTCATGATTTTACTGGAGAGCAATCGCATTTGTGATATGCATTACTGATTTTACTGCGAAAGATGATTGACAGCTTGTGCTTCAAGTAATATACTTTGTCATCAGGTGTGAAGCCAAGTTTTCTAAAGTGCGACTTGAGATTTTCAAGTGCACTTGAGTCAAGTGCTTACTTGAAACTAACTTAGCTTCTAGTGTGAAGCCAACAAGTGTTATAATCTTTCACAAAAAGTTTCAGGTTTTAACGATGTTTCGTTTTCGATTTATAAAGGTTGTAAATGTGTCACGCAATTCGTCACGCTATTTTAGATCAGCCGTGAAAATAAACAAAAGTGAACCAGTTGAAAGTTATTAATGAATTATAAATGCTTATA
>JAJLRJ010000007.1:38914438-38924438 GCA_024195265.1 Dendrophyllia cribrosa | reverse complement strand
GGTTGGTATGGTACGAAAGGAAGAGGGATTCTCATGTCAACTGAGAAACCGCATCAGTACAAAGAGCATGACTTTGTCGGAGTGGAGAATCAAGTAACACCCAGTGCGTTTAGAGCAATGAAATGGACTGTAAGTGATGTTGATGAGAAACCAACCTTGGTTCGTACCTTTGACCAGTCCTTTGTAACAGTGCGACCGAAAGATAAGAAGCTATTGGGATCATCAGGAGCAGTGTGGGCATCCGAACAGATACGTCTGGTAGAAGAATTTCCCACTGTCTTTTGTCTTCCAACTTCGCTGCATCCGAGCTTGAGTACGTTTTTACTAAGAGTCCAACACCATTGTTTTCTGTATCATTTTTGCACAGAATATGCAAATGGAGATATTCTCACACAAGAATTGCCTTATGAAGAGGAAAGGAAGACCACTCTACACAATGGACTAAGTGCTGCAGTAGAAGACTTTCAAGTCAGCCTTAATGACATTCCTCCATCACAGGAAGAAAGCATTTCATCTATCCATCTATCTATCAACAAGTGGAAGATCTCAAAAAGAAACTGGAGACATGCCGTGTTCCTGAGGACATCAAAGGCACCGACGAATCTTGTAAGAAGCTTTATGATATAATGAGACGTTTCCCAGAGCGACCTGTACCATACCCCAATGTCTTAGAATTGACAGACAAAGGTCCTGGAGCAGGTGTCCATAATATAGAAGTCCAGGACTTGTTCCTTCTGGTGTGCCTTCTGCTTGAATCAGACCATCGTATTCGTTTGCATAGGGCGCCGCATGACTCGGCGCAGAACGAGGCAGAACGCACTAATGCTGCAATTGGAGAAGCTCTTACGACAGGAAGTCCGGTCGCCCCACCCAATGACCCTTTTCATGGGCTTCCTACTGCAGAATTGGAAAGAATGTGCTTGAAAGACATAGAACAACACTGCATTGCCTGGGAGGAAGCAAATACTTGGTCAATGGCCAACCAAATTGCACAGCGCATTCATGACGAATCGGGTCCTGGAAAGAATGACTTCCTGATCTCCCTTGCCAGCTACCATCCGGAAAGTCACATCCTGCTTCATCTCTCGAAGTACCTTCTTAAATGGAGGAAGGCTTCTCCACAGCAACGACACAAAATATGCGGGAAAGAGTTTTTTCAAAGCTTCAAAAGATGAAAGATGCCCATGTGAAGCAAGGACAATACTACCTTGAGTACTTGAAGTTTTCATGTGACCCATCCTGCGATGAATGCGAGGAAGAAGGTTGGACAGGTGGCATTCCCATTACACGATCTCCATTGCCAGCCCTTGATCCGTCCTCGCCAGGAAAGTATCTCCCAGTTGATGAACCTCGTTTAGCTCCAAGCGAGGTTGACAGTATCCTTCCTAGTGTACAAGTGAAGAAGATGTTTGTTGAAAAGAAAGTGACCTCTTGTGATAACCAGGCCATACGGCAAGCATGCTTAAAGCTTAACATCGACGAAAGTTCTTGCAGAAGATATCTTCAGCACCTTGAATTCTTGGCTCTAAAAGCAGACAAAAGAAATCTTGAAAGAAACACCATTCCAGAAGATATTTGTTGGGAGAGCAGAGACGATGTTGAAAGACTGACTAACAAGCAACTTCGGCTCTATCTAAGGCAAGAAGGTCTAATGGTATCTGGAAACAAGGCACAATTAGTTGAGCGAATACTTAAGCATGCAGATGGTTCTGTAGCAAGAACATTCGATGAAGACATCGAAGATGATGATGAAAACATGCCCTCCAGTTCTCATGATGATACCTCAAGTGATTCTGAGGAGGAGTCAACCGAGTATGAAGGTGGTTCATCAGGCAACAATTATGTGAAGCGCAGCTTCCAAGTTTTATTTATTGATGATGCAGACATACCAGAAGTAGTGTAAAGGTAAAGAGGGATGTAGGGAGGATCGGAGGTTGGGGAGGGGGGTTGAAAGTAATCTCCCCTCTAGACGGGGGTGGACAAGAAGTTATTTTAACTTTAATTCAGGGGGGTGCAACTTTATTTTAAGGCCTACTTTGCTAATTTTAGAACCCCCCCCCTCCAGATAATTATTGCACAGTCCCTTATCAAAGCATGCTATTGTTAATCTTGACATCCCATTTGGAATCCCACAATATATCGCAACATCAATATAGAAAATACTACACATGAAGCTACTTTCACCATACATTTATTAGTATTTTCTACTACACATTATATAAAATTTTGGTCGCATCAACAGAAAATTTGCTTTGAATTTATACACTCTAAAATTGTCATGAAGAAAACAAACTGTCAAAAGTAGTCCTATTATTCAATGGAGAGGGTCCTTAAAAGGGGGGGGGGGGGGGGGGGGGGTACCAATCCCATTTCCCAATTTATTGGGCAGAGAACTGAGAGGACAGAGCTCAAAGAGTAGCGTTTTGGGGTTTAGCATTGAAAACGGTTAGCTTTTATTTATTGTTATGGGTAACTCTATAAATATGTTAAAAATTACATCTCCCGGCAGTTAGTCCACGTTGGTATAGTGGATAAGGATATTAGTTATGAAGCGAACGACTTGGGTTCGAGGCATACACTATTCTGATATTTTTTTCTAATTTTACTCTAAAGTGTGAAATAGATTTTACTTCACGTAACTTAAAGTGAAAAGGAAAAGTCAGTTTGAGATATGGAAACGAGTGTTAACCCAGGTAGTCTGACATCCTGCCATGTTGTTTTTAACATGTAAAATAATACGCATGCTCAGCGTTTTTGGCTTGATTGCACCGCTGTATCGTTGACCGCAAGACGAGGGAAAAATAAAATATTCTGATATTCCTATCGTAGAATTGGCGTAAAATAGGCACTTTTAACAGTTTTCTGATGTTTGCTAAACTAAGGGAATTAGTTAGACTAGTTAACACCAGTTAAGCATTGTCTGGACATGCTTAAAAACAACTGTCCCATTCCCATTTCGACGTCTTCTTTCCCATTCCCAGTGAGCAAATCCCAGTCCCAGTGACTCAAGTCCCAGTGACTCAAATCCCATTTCCCAGGGCAAAAACAGGCCAATCCCAGTTTTTTCCCGAGCCCGCCCGCAACGGCAAGCGAGACATAACCAATTGGAGAAATTAATACCCCTTGTATATACGCAATGGCACAACCCCGGCGAAGACGACGTGATGCCAATCAACGCGAGCTGATTGCCTGGCTGGACGAACAGACACGAAATGTCGAGCGGATCGAGCCTGCCGATGAGGTCGAGCCTCAAAACAACCCACAGGAGCTAGATTTCGAACAATTTGTTCAAATCTATGATCGGGTTGACCGATGGGTTGAACGCGGCAGACGAATAATCCGGTTCCGCTTTGTAAACGACCTCGAAAACTCTCTTGTCGCCAGAATTTTGAACAAAATCAAGCAAAATGTTCACACACGACACGCAATCAATTTACGTTTCACATTCGAGTTACGAAACATTGAAACCGAGGAGTTGAGAGAGTTTTATCAAAACAGCCACAACAGTCGTTGGTTATCCACTCTTTCCGAGACACGACAGTGGTTGCAAGCCCAGGAAGAGTTTCGTCTTCAAAACGCAAGACTCAACAGGCCTGACACCAAATGGGTTTACGAACGCACTGTCCTGCTTGATCTTAAAGTCGTGTTGGATCGACAACCACTGCAAATAGGTCTCGGGCGGCTTCCTGATTGGCTTCGCAACAAAAGAGAAGTCATTGCCCTTGACAATTTCAATGACAATCTTTGTTTCTTTCGTTGCTTGGCTGTCCATTGGGGAGCTCGTAGAGATTACAACACTCGCAGAACCAGGGAACTCGCGGAAAGCTTCTTCGCAGTTTATCCGGGGCTTCGAGGCCAGCTAAATTTGCGACACTTCTCTAAAATCGAAAGGCATTTCAAGCAAGGAATTGCCGCATATCTTGTTCTCCCCAATGGTGACTTCATTTTATCTCACAGTCCTGCTAATTACGACAAGGTGGGCGCTGCAACCATGACTATCGGTATTCATGAGGGCCACTCCTTCTTGATCACCAATATCAATAAAGTCACAAACAATTACACTTGTGGCGAGTGCGGCGGGAGGTTCACACAAGCTTGTCATTTAACTCGCCACTCCAAGACGTGTACTCGTGGCCAAACCAAAATCGACTGCCCCGGGAAACGTGTCCTCCCTCCGGAGTCAGCTTTTGAGAAAGCCTTTTACCAAGAAGGCGGTTTCGGTGTCAAGGCAGTGTGCTGGCTGGAGTGGGAGGCGAAGCAGCGTGACATTCACATCCACCATCACAGATGCGGCCATGGCGGTGAGAGCTATAATTGTGGGGCTCCAGTCGACGGCTATCACCCAGAAAGCAAGACAGTTTTCCAGTTCCACGGTTGTTTCTGGTACGGTTGCGAGGAATGTTACCCCGAGGGAACGGGGACGAAGGTGTATATGTTGACCGCAAAGACAACTCAATCACAAGGATGGTTGCTTACCAAAAAACTCTGCAACGAACTCAGTTGCTTCGAGACGCTGGGTACACCGTGGTGGAAAGGTGGTAACACGAACAGCCTTCCCCCTGGTGGAATGATCGTTGCCCTCAGAAAAGAAACAAAACATATCCCCACGCGATCGTCTACGACTTCGAAGCGTACCAGGACAAGACCAAGGCAACTCGCCCGACACGCGATCTCTCTTATGAAAGCGAGCATGTGCCCATCTTAGTCTCCATTGCCGACACGTTAAACCCTGAGCCTGAGTACATTTGCTCCAAAGATCCTGACGAGCTTATCAGGCTGTTTTATGCCTCCCTGGAGCGGCGAAGCGCAGCCATCCGAGAGGATGTGGCTGGCCAATATATGCCCCCAGACCTTGAGAATCTTCCTGAGAAGCAACTCAAGCTCATCGACAAATGGTGCAACCAAGTGCCTGTGGTCGGCTTCAACTCAGGCCATTACGATCTCAAGCTTATCCGCAAGTACTTTGTTTCTCATTTCGCTCAAGAGAACGGGGTCTTCGCCGCGGAGAAAGAGGGTCGCATCATGTTCATCAACACTCCCAGCTACAAGTTCTTGGACATCATGAATTATTTGGCCCCAGGCATCACGTACGACAAGTGGGTCAAGACGTATGGAGCGACACAGATCAAGTCCTGGCTCCCATACGAGTGGTTGACAGCGCTGACAAGCTGGATTACCCTGGGCTTCCCCCATACGAGTGCTGGTACTCACAACTCAAAAACGCCTTCGTTCTTTCTCCCAAGGAGCACGAAGAATGCAATCGCCTCTTCCACGAGGAAGGCATGAAGACATTCGGAGACTGGCTGGAGTATTACAACAATCTCGACGTGTCTCCCTTCCTCGAAGCTCTCCAAACGATGAAGGCCTTTTACACGGGCCTCGGGGTGGACATCTTCAAAGACGCGGTCTCCTTGCCAGGAGTATCAATGCAATACGTCTTGCGAGGCTCATTGAGAGGACGCAATGCTCCAGCCCTATACGCCCCGGCCCCAGAAGCTTACGCCATGCTGAAGGATGCTGTGGTTGGCGGGCCAAGCCTGGTCTTCACCCGCAAACACGTGCGCGGCGAAACTCGCATCCGTTCTCACAGATACGACGCCCGCATCACGAAACGGATTGTGGGGTTCGATGCTAACTCCCTTTACCCAAGCACGATGCTGCAGGAGATGCCCTGTGGTAAAGAGAAGGTTGTGCATTACAACGCCCCGGTGCAGGCAGCGAAAGCTCTCGAAATGAATCTGAATACAGGCAGGTGGTTCGGGTTTGCGGAAGTGGACATCGAAGTCCCTCGAGAGTTGTGGGAGAAGTTCGAAGAGTTTCCACCGCTCTTCATCAACCAAGCAGTGCCTAACGAATGCGTTCCACAGCATATGCACGATTACCTCCAAGAAAGTGGCCGAACCCGCTTTCCCGACCAGAAAAAGCTTCTGGGTGTGCTGGCAGCGAAAAAGATGCTGATCTACGCACCCCTCTTGAAATGGTATCTCAACAGCGGGCTCAAGATCACGGCAGTCTACCGCACGATCGATTACAACCCTAAAAAGCTCTTCGACTGGTTCGTCCGCGAGGTCGCCGACAGCCGAAGGAAAGGCGACGCCGACAAGGATAAAGCACTGCTTGCTGAAGTGTTCAAGCTCCTTGGCAACAGTGCTTACGGCAAGTTCATCGAAGCCGTGGAGCGCCAGACAAGAACGTTGTACACACCCTTGTTCGATGACCTCGAAGAGATTGGAGAGGCTTACAAGATCGAGCTGCGCAAGCCAAAGGTCACAATTGACCGCCCTTTTCAAGTGGGCATTGTTGTGTACCAACTTGCCAAGCTCCGCATGCTGGAGTTCTATTACAACTTTCTAGATTACTTCATCGACAGGCGCGACTTCGAGCTCATCCAGATGGACACGGACAGCATGTACTTCGCACGACACTCTGGAAGAGGCCGTTCGCCCGGAACTTCGCGACCAGTTCGAGGTGGAGAAGAAGAATTGGTTGGCGTGGGACAAGTGGAGCGGCAGAGAGCCGGGCTTGTTCAAGCTTGAGAAGGAAGGTACACGGGCCATCGCCCTGTGCAGCAAGTGCTATTACGTAGAAAACGAGGCTAGCGGAGAGGCCAAGATGTCCTCCAAGAGCGTCAACAAGAGGCAGAACGAGCTTCGCTGGGAAAGGTACGAAAGTGCCCTGCAGGGGGGAGGGACATGGCCACCAACAGGGGCTTCCGAATGCACAACGGGGCCATGTTCACGTACGAGCAGCACAAGCTGGGCCTTTCCGCTTATTACGACAAGCGTTGGGTGCTGCCAGACGGCATCCACACAGATCCAATTGAGTTTCACAACCCAGCTGGTGGTAACTGAGTGCCAGGCGGCACAACCATCAACTCTCACGAACAAACCCTCTCGTGGGCCCATCGTAGAGATAATACACGACAGGCGCATCTGGCTTGGTGACAACCTTCTCAATGTTGTGGACCTTCAAAGACCAGATCGGATCGGTCGCACGCCTACCACCACCCTCAAGCTCACCGGGGTAATAAAGATATCTCACACTCACCCGGGGAGGGAGCTTCTTCTCATTCACCCCCACAGGCCTAGCATACGGTGTCGCAGGCTTGGCTGATACTGCTTTCTCTTTGATCGCTTTCGCAGGTTTCTTGCCAGTCAATCTTGTCACTTCATTGTTCAAGGCCGAGACAACATCTGGCAGTCTTTTAACCCAAGCAGTCGAACGGCCAGAGGGCATATTCATTTCAACGGCATACTGATAACCAAACAACTTTTCAGCCAGGGTGCGATTGAATCTCTCCACAATTGCTTGGTCTCTGTGGATATCAACCCACCCGCGACGAATGGTCGTTTTGTTATCCTCCATAACCTTAGTCACAGCCCCCATAAACTCTTTCCCAGGATCGACTTGCAAGAGTTGAGGCCATTTCAAAGGCCCCCTCCTGTAAATCTTCTGAAATGCCCTTGAGACTTCTTCAGACTCTTTCGAAGTCAGGGGCTCTGCTGCTTTGTAACGGCTAGCCACATCAACAAGGGTTAATGCGTATTTGTGAATTTTTCTCCCACGAGGAAGTTTGTCGTGGGGCAGGAAGAGAAGATCTGCTTGATGCACTGCATTGGGTGCTGAGACATCAAACTTGGGTCGGGGGATATGGCGTGGCGCTGGGAGGTAAACTTGCCAAAGGGCTTGTTTGACCAGCCATTTCTTTGCGACATCATCAGAGACCTTGGCCGCTGCAGCTAGCTTTTTCACAGCGGCAAGACCTTTCCAATACCCTTTCGGACTGTAATAGATCTTTGAGAGTTTGGCATCCATAGGGTGGTATATATGTTTGTTTAAAGAAAGCGATAAGCCGCATACCCACCCGCAAGCAGGGTGCCTCCAATGAACACAAGTTCACCATTCTGCTGTTGTGGGCTGGGCTTGTAGAAGTCCGAGAACTGAGGCTCTTTGTAGTCTTTGATTTGTTTATCTGGTTGTGTTTGGTGCATCTGGTTATACAAGACCAGGGCTTGGTCGGTGGTTTGAAAGTTTTTGCTAGCTTGGTGTTTAATCCGATCGTTGGCTGCAATCCAGTAGAGGAGCTTGGTGCGGTCCTTCTGGTATTTGGCGTAAGCCGCTTGGCATTGTTCAAGGGCTTTGTCGTGACGGATTTTCTCATCCATTGCTACCTTTCCGTTATCACCAGACAGATATTTCGCGAGATAATTGCCGCCCGTGAAAGCAGCCGCATTGAGAACAGCGCCAAGGGCCATTATTGCAATCGAGGCCATTGTAGTCGTGTGTATACAACTGGTTTTTACATGTTGTCTGGGAGGATTTTCTGGTCCTCGAGATATTTCTTCAGCGCGATGCTGCCAGCCATGACGGCTGTGAACTTGACTAAGTTCACAAAGCTTGCACTGGGGTCGGCAGTGAAGTTTTCTTTTATGGTCTTTTTCCCAATCCAACCAATACCAGCGACAAGGCCAGTGATTGTTGCGGCGTCGAGGATAGACTTCACAAGCTTGTTGTCAGACATGGTTTGTGTGCAGTATACATATGATTTTTTTTTTTCTGACTCATCTCGGCTTAGGACTCGTGCCTCCTCGTACTCATAATCTGGCCCGTTGTGCCTATTCCTTGCCAAACTATAAACTCTATGCAAAAAGAAAAACACGCACACGACTTCAAAAGCGTTCACCAAAGCCTGGAAAAGATCCATGATGCAGTATACATATGATTTTTTATTTTTATTCCATTTTTTTAATTCCTTGCCTTACAGGAATTCGAGATGGGGGTGTTGCAGCTGGTGTTGCAGCGGGTGCTGCAGGTGGTGTGTTTGCCGGTGTTGCTGGTGTGTTGGATTTGCGTCCAAGCCTTTGCATTATGGCTTCGCGCTGGTAATAAACACCCGCAGCAGAGACAACCAACCCTCCAAACCCCAGAATATAAAAGATTGAGTTGTTGTTGCTGTCACTTGTTGTGTCACTTGTTGCACCACTTGTTGTGTCACTTGTTGTGCCACTTGTTGAGGGTGCAGCCTTTTTCTTTGCTTCACGGGCCAGGCGGTTGCGTTCTGCTAGCCTTTTGCCAGAAGCAACGCGGCTGGGGTTCTTTTCTGTTGCAGGCTTTGTTTTTGGGGCCTCAGAGGTAACACGGGCAGGTGTTGGAGTTGGAGTTGGAGTTTGAGTTTCTTCAGGGATCGTTTCGAGTGGTGTGGCCATTAGTGGGTATATATATGATTTTTATTTTTACAAGATGTGATAAGTGTGCTGACAGGTTGCTGTCAGGTTTCTTCAGGGTCCTGCGAGGTTACCACAGGTTCCAACCCAACTTCATCAAAGCCCTCAAGTGGATAGCCTTCACTGTCTCTGGTTGGATGTGTGGGTTGGGGCTCAGGCTCTCGTTCAAACTTGATGTGTTTTGTTGTGACGAGAGCAGCATTGGCAATCGCCAACTATCGTCCGCATCGCATGGAAAGAGCCCCAGCAAGATTTGACAGCTCCTGGTTGATGATGTAGTCGTTCTTGAGTTCTTGCTGCAACTCCTTGACATCCTCAATCGGGATCACCAGGCCAACGCCTTTGGACACGAGCATGATGGCGGAATCAACAAGGGATTCGGTTGTCTTGTTGCCTATGTAGGCCTCGTACCTTTTGCAGTACTTCTCAACGTCCTTGTCTGACAACCGCTTGACATGATCGTGTGTGAGCTGCACGCCGATAGCTTCTTTGGCCTTACCAGTTGAAACAAGGATTGCCAGCTTCTTACGTTTGGCAGGAATGTCATTGTCACCAATTATCCCTGTGGGAGGTGTGGTTTCAGGGGTGGCCTCCAGCATCTGCATTACTTCGTCAAAAACGGCCTGGTCTTCAGCTGCCATCATCCGGGGTATATATATGTTTTTTATTTTTCAATAATTCTCTTGATGTCGGGCAAAAGAGTTTCAAGCTCTCGTATAAGCCCCGCCATGGTGTCTGACAGAATTCAACCGCAATGGATATCTGTTGAGAAGCAT
>JAJLRJ010000007.1:38743009-38913938 GCA_024195265.1 Dendrophyllia cribrosa | reverse complement strand
CTATTTAGTGACCTATTTCGAAAATGGGTTTAAAACGTTCTATTTCATTTTACTTTTTTCAAAATTTCGATAAGTCGAAAATTAGCCTTCTGAGTCCGCGGGTGCTTTCATGGACCATTGAATTTTGGCCATTTTGGACCATTTTCAAAACGCTCCTGTTATCGTAACATTCGGTGTTCTACAATGCCTTTTACACAGTGAATAAAACATCTTTTTAGCTTTCTTTTGCAATAAAATGTTGTCGAAAATGTTTTCTTTAAAAATCATTTTGGTCTTGTACAAAACACCTAATTTCGCCATGTAAACAAGAAGGCAAATTTAAGGAAACTTCGAATTAGTAAAATGCAGTCTGGTACATGAGTTTTAGGCAAAAAAAACTTGGTGGCCCGTGAATGCAGCGCTACTGAGAGATTTATCCGTGAAGGCTATTTTTAGCTTGACACCAACTTCGCATTCGATTTAATTGAATTTTAAGCGCTGGAATGACGGCGAGCTTAAGAACGAAACAGCGAAATTGGCCCTTAAACAGGTCTTTAAAGCTTTGAAAACAACATTTACATGTTTTAAGCTATAATATTCATATGATGTTTATCTAGGACGCATTCAGTTAAAATGTAAGCTATGATCATATGTATCATTAAAAAAAATTAATATAAAGAGAACTTTATTGAGTAACTTTCATACAAACTTGATTCTTACATGTATTTAAAAAAAATGTACAAATTTTTTGTCCCTTAAAAGTTTTTCCGAGAAATAAATTTTTGTAAAAATTTGAATAGCCTACCTACCTATTATTAATATTATTTATTATTATTATTATAGTAAAAATTAAGAAGCTTTATTAACAATTTAAAAATTATCTTAATTACATAAATCAAAATAGAAATAATTGATAAAAAAAATACAATCGAATTATACTAATGACGGCTAAACCAGTGTCCATAAAACGCCCTGAGTATAAAAACATATAAACCGTGTATTTCAAATATCCGCACTAGCTACATTTATTTTACAGTCTAAGGATTGCTCTATCTTGCTACGAAACGGCGTTCGCGAACCTCTAACGCATGCATGTACCGATCTTAAGAGTTCAAACGAAATCTGTGTCCTGAGCCAAGTGATTACAATATGATAAGGCTCGGTATCTTTCTGAGCTATCCTGTCTGCGAGATGCTTTAAGAACCGCTGACACTCCTTTCCCATTCCGCCATTGGTTCCAAACACTAAAGGTGTAAACGAACCCATTTCTACATCTAACACCCGCTGCTGGTACTTGCGCTTCTTCTCTTCTTCTTGCTCCTTGAATACTTCCGATGTTGGCTTGCTCTGGTAACAACTGGAGTTGACGTGCGTAACTCTGACATCAAAAAATGCCGTAACTCCTCTTGCCCAGAACCCTCCCGCTTTGATGTCCAACCTTGCCTCAGAACTTGTAACAGCGCTCCTCAAATGAAAACGTTCGTTGTCCAGGGGTTGAAGGCGTGGTTCGATTTCGACATTATTGCAGATCTTATCGATGAATGTCGTTAACAAGTTCCGTACACCATCATGTCTCTGCGCTACAAACCCCCCTTTTTACAAGAGAGAGCGTGACCAACGGTGAATTTATCCCCACACACGCAATGACTTGGTAGATCGACTAAGGGTAAGTCATAACGCAAGCGTAGCGAGTCTCTGAACTCTTGCTTGTTCAGGGCTAAACCCTGGTCTGCGAGGGGCATCGCATTCAGCCAAGAACTTGCGCCCTTGTCTCTCGATTGATTAACCAGTCGCAGCAGGTCTGGGGAGAGGCTTGAATCAATGCTATCCATTTTCTCTTTAGCACTTGCTCTCTTGAGTGATTGTTGATGCCTCTTTAGCTCCTCCGTAGATCTTTCGCCTGGCACCATGATGGAACTCTGTGATGTAATAGAGTCTACGTGCGTGGTGGTTATTAGTCTCGAGGCAGCAAACTGCTGCGGTGCCTCGGATCTCAGATCAGGAATGCCTAGACCCCCTTGACCCGTTGCTAAGGTAGCAAGTCTGCACACCTCGTTAGGGAGAGGCTCTGATTGACCAAACAAAGTTGGAAGTAGTAAATCCTCAATCACCTCCTGGATTGGGTCGACATAATCTTCAAACGATCCTATCGTGCGCATGAAGTAGGTGAACTTCGACTTGTAGCCTTTTGTGAAAGCAATGTACGCCGCATGAGGCTGGCTCTTCGCTATTTCAGAGAGACGTTCGATTTCCTCTTTCCATACACGAACCTTCTCCTCACAATACTGATCTTTGTATTCTTGAGTAGTCATATCGGCCCCTTTCGACCATTTTTCGCACCTTGAATAATGGAAACAAAGGATCTTTTGTTTAGAGAACAATAGGTTTTAATCGTTGGTCTATTGTTTAGAGAACAATGGGTCTATTGTCCTAACCCTAGGTCTATTGTGTCTAACCCTAGATCTATTGTCCTAACCCTAAGTCATTAGCATAATAACCCTAAGGATTGCAACTGCGCATGTCCTAATTATCCTATTAGCATATTAACCCTAAGTATTACAACTGAGCATGTCCTAATAACCCTAATTCAAAATGGCGGATCTCATTGTTTATTCAAAATGGCGGAATTGAGTAAAGTATTCAAAATGGCCGAAATCATTAAAAATTCAAAATGGAGAATCTCATTATGTAGTCAACAATGTCAGGGGGGCCCATCCAGTTCAAGGCGGGCCCCGCCAGTGTAGAAAACAGACGACCAAAAGTCGTGTAGTGCTTTCTTACTTTACCCCCGAATTTCTTACTTTACCCCGAATTCTGAGATCCCTTTATAGTGACACAAGTTCTTTGCCATGTGGGGACAACATGGATGTGACACTTTGGATTTTTCAACCAGTACGCATGCGCAGTAGGGTTTTTTTGGTCTAAATGGGTTCAAATTCAATTACAAACATGATAGCGATGTAGGGTCTCTTCCATGTGGGACACATGTAGTAAACTCAACGGATTTTTAGCGACAGCGCATGCGCAGTATCATTTCTTAGTTTAATGTTAAGGTTTTTAGCCCAAATTCTCACACATGTTTGTAACAAATTCAACTATACGTTTAATAATAAAAAAAGATCTAAGATACATGCCTCGGGTCTTAGAGACTGCAACTGTGAAAAGAAATTACACATGATCAGGGAAAGTTTTTGAATGCCACTCATGACAGAGTCTATGTCCATTGGTGTTTCCTCTTTTCTTTCTGGACATTCTATATCAGAGCTCCCCTTGATTCCATTTGACCCATCGTAGATAGCGTGAATGATTCGACTCTCAAGATCACCAACAAAACCAATGAAGTAAGATACGTACTGGTCCAAGGAAGCTTTGAGAGCTCTCGAACCCATTTTATTCTCTAAAATGATTGACCAAACTCATTCCCTGTAAGACTTTGTTCAAGGCTTGTATGTCTTTCTCTAGACGAAAAGTTCTCCGGAAGAGAGCTCCGATTTCGTCTTGCGTCTCCGGGGAAATGTGACGTGATCCCACCACAGCACTGAGGTTATGAAGGGTTGGATAACTGCGACACGATCCCATGGGTTTAAAATTATGCCCTTCTCCGATAGGTCGGAATCCAAACTCTTTGATCCAATGCCCTTCTTCATCCCACCGATGATAGAAGGGTTCGTGCCACGTTTTGCTGGGGATGTCGTAAACGTAGACATTCTTGTGGGCATCCAACGCCAATTGTACACTCCATCCTGTTCCCCCTTTGACGTGCGTTTTGGAGTCGTTCAGTTCCCCAAACCCACAAACCGTTTGTGCCTCTTTGATGATGTGATAATTTCGTTGTAAGAGTTGTCGGGTATAATGAGAGGGTGACTTTGTATCATGGTGTAGTAGAGTTCTGTTCAAGTTTTTCGCCGCTTGTTGCAAGAAAGGTTCAGCTTTCATCAATTCTTCTTCGGTCAAAGGGGTCACGGTTTTGGATCGGGGGTGAAGGGGTCCCACTTTCACTTTCACTTGAAATCCAAGTTGTAGGGCTATGTCTTCGGCCACACGATCCGTTCCCGTACATCCACCCGTATACAATACATAGTCATTTCCAATCGGAAGATCCGTGTCTTTGCCACCACAAAAGTAAATGGATCTTGTATTTATTCCCATGATTTACGTCATGCCCAAATACGTCTCTTTCATACCCATCATGCCCAAATATGGCTATGATGTTTTTGACTCATAGTGCGCATGCGTATTACCAAAGGGATATAAATGTTTCCCACAAGGGTACGGAAGTGGACACGCATATAAGACTTTTCGCACATTGCTTTTAAGCATCCCTCTTTAGTGAGCATTTATCACTGAACGCTTTCATGGAGATCCTGAGTGACTTGTGCAATAATGAGGACGTGAAGGAATTCTTGGAGTCTTTGCATGGCGAAGAGGATACGAATTGGGATCCCTTTGACTTTGACGAGAATCTATTCGAGACTCCAAATGTGGACGATTTATTTTTAACGACTTCTGCTGAAAACAGAGACTTAAGTCCTTGCAAAGAATCTTTATCACCTTGGTTTGATTCTTTCCATGTTGAAGAGGGTTCGTATTGGGATACAATTGACTTTAAGGAGAATCAATTCCAAACTACAGAAGTTGACGCAGATCAAATTCTGGACGATATCTTTAACCTGAAGTGTTATGGCAAAGAATAAAGATGTTTTGGATTAAAATCTCTAACACCTCGGTTTCTGCAGAAAACTCCTCCTCCTGAACTGACTTTTTGCAAGTTCTCGTTAATAAAGGAAAAGTCAAACAAGATCAGTGAAAAGAGAAAGGAAACAGTATCGAATGACAGAACACGCAAAAAAGTTAAACAGAGAACGCAATAGACGTTATCGTCAAAAACACAAGGAATTAACTGGAACATAATGTACCTAACGAGGATGTCGATATATATATGATACATAAAGTGAAGCGTTTATAAATAAAAACTCATTTTTCAATAAGTGCAATACCGAGTCACATTTATTTGTGTTGGTTGTGTCGGGTGTGTGTGATCGTCTGTACCAACAATATTTTGCGAATTACGTTTGCTGTTTACTAGAATGAACGTATAAACGTTCGTTGCTTGTTGTGAAATGCACCTGGAAAATACATTTGTATGCCTGTCGAGTTGAAAAATGCGACGCGTACGGTACTAAAATTTCAATTGAAAACCTCAAAATAACAAATCGGTGAATAAAACATCGGATCAGATTTTCAGCAAAGAGAAATGAATGAAGAAACTGAACGTTATACGTTGAGAAGCTCGGAGCTAAACATAAGATGTTGAGTGTATTTTTCCTTTTTTTTTATAATTCCCAATCAATTCATCTTTTCTCTATCTTGATGACTATAAAAGTAAGGGAGGAAGCTGTATATATTCAGTTATGTTGTCAACATGAACAGGTTATATTTCGTCTTGGTTCGTGCTTGCGCTCGACGTTGTTTTTCACGATATTCATTCCATCCTCTGCCATGCGAAAGTTGGTCAGTTCTGCTTAATGAGCTACAACCCATGAACTCTGGTCGCCTGTTGAGCTTTTATTACTTCATGGATCAGTGTGATGTATCCTTTACAGAACAGTACAGATTTCATGGAGTGTTGTGTGTGGCGTATCCAACACACTATCCTTCTGTCTGGTGGATGCTTTGGCAGCTTATAAAAGAGCGCGTGGATAGATGTTATGTAGTCAGTTGTTTTAAACTATGGGTAGCGTCACAAGCCGTCTTTGTGCTAATTCAACGCCTACCTTGGCTTTAAGTGATATATGTCAGAGGATGCGTTGTTTAGTTGCATGTTGTGGTAGCGAAGTTCACATTGATTTGAGAGATGCAACAGACGAGTACCAAAAAGAAGCCACAGAAGAACATGAAGAAGAGGAGCAACAACCAGAAGAACCAACTTTTAGAGAAACTGTACTATGAACTAGACCGTCCTTCAGCTTTGGGTGGTGTGGACAAACTGTATCGAGCGGCCCGTCGATATGGAGTAACTCGCTCTCAAGTGCTTGAGTGGTTGCAATTACAACCGGGTTACACACTACACAAACCTGCAAGAAAACACTTTCGACGCAACAGAGTTATTGTGTATGGGATAGATTCTCAGTGGCAGGCTGATTTAGTGGACATGCAAAGTTTGAGTCGATGGAATCGCGGTTACAAGTATTTGTTGACTTGTATCGATGTGCTGTCTAAGTATGCGTGGGTGGTACCTCTCAAGACTAAAACCGGAAAGGAGCTTGTGGCCGCATTCAAGAAAATATTTCGACAGGGACGTAAACCTGAGAAGTTGCAAACAGATGCTGGAACTGAATTTAAAAACAGAGCTTTTCAAACATTTCTTAAAGAGGAAAACGTACACTTTTTTGTGACATACAACGAAACCAAAGCCCAAGTGGCTGAGCGCTTCAACAGGACTCTCAAGCAATTAATGTGGAGAATGTTTACCACGACCAGTTCCTACCATTATTTGGACAAACTAGACGGTTTGGTCAACGGAAATTACAATCAGAACATACATCGTAGCATCAAAATGAAACCGGCCGATGTCAACGAGTCTAATGCACAAGATGTTTGGAGAACTTTGTACGACAAACAGTCAGCCCCCACCTAGTATAAATTCAACGTAGGAGATCAAATCAAGATCAGTAAGCACAAGCGAATCTTTGAGAAAGGTTATCTGCCATCCTGGACGGAGGAGACATTTACAATTGCCCAACGAATACCCCGAGATCCTCCGGTGTATCGTCTAAAGGAAGCAGACGGTGATTTCATTCAAGGCACCTTTTATGAGCCAGAGCTACAGAAAGTAAAAGAAAAGCCAGATCACCTGTTTCGCATTGAAAAAATTTTAAAGTATCGTGGAAAAGGTGCTTCCAAAGAAGCGTTGGTTCATTGGAAAGGCTGGCCCAAGAAATACGATAGTTGGATTCCTTATAAGCAGCTGGTGTCCCTAAAGTAAACATGAAACGGGATGGAGATTTTTACGTTGTACTTCCCAGTAATGCCAATACGAACTTATTTCCTACCAATTCAGCCTCGTATTATCGTGTTGCATTACCTCGTCAAATTCATCTACCAGACGAAGAAGATTGGGAAGTTGGACTTCATCATGTCATTTATCCATTCTCTTGGTTCGAAGTGCCTCACCAATGCGATCACCCGCATCTCATGTTGCGGCAATTCAGAAGTCAACATATTGAAAAGTTTACGTTACCAGTAGGACGTTATCGGACAGCATTAGATGTGGTAGAAGGTTTGCTTCATTGCATGAACAAAGCCCCCAAACCTTGGCACTTCAACATAACGGTTGATGATGAGTGGAACATTACAATCAAATCTCAAGATGTGTGGATAATGGTGACAGCCCCTGTTGCCCAAGCACTTGGATGGATAAACAGTAAAAACAAACCTCGCCAAGTAGACACGATGGGAGTAAAAATGAATCCTTCATTGGCCAATGATTTTGGATATACGTGGTGTGTGCTGCCCATCCGCAACTCTATCACCTTTCCAGGTACCTATGAAATACCTCAGACAGTCTCTCTCTGTCGCTGTAAACACAGAGTAGTCCAAGTACACACGAATATGATCGAGCCTTGGCAGGTCGGTGACACAAGGCTGCATTTGTTGCACGAAATGGTACCACACGGTTCATTCCGACAGACAGTTTTGAAGCAGCCTGAACACTTAATCTATCTACCCTTGAGAACCAAGATATTTCAAACGATTGACATCTATTTAACAAGTGCATGTGGTCAACCCATATCATTTCAAGGTGGAACAGTGAACGTTGTACTACATTTTCGGAGAAAAACAAGATGAGTTTTTACGTCGTAATAGCCAGTGATGCAAGCATAGAACAGTATCCTGAGAACACACCATCCAGTTTCAAAATGCAACTCCCAAGTCAAGTGCATTTAAGTGAAGATTGGGAAGTGGCCATGACACATATTATTTACCCACATACTTGGGAAAATATACACAGCAAGCAGGTGTCCTATCTGTTACGTTACAATGGTGAAAAGGAATGGACCTTACCGATACATTTACCTCGTGGCACATATAAAACAGTCGATGATTTGATCAGTGGCATGGTGACAGGATTAGAAAGTGCCTTTCCAGACATTTATATCAAGAGTGGAAAGAAGATCAAACGTCTTGGAGGCAAAGAATGTTTCTACATTCACAAAAAAACCCAATATTACTATGAATTGTACTTACCCCTAGGATTTCAAGTCACGTTACCAAAGAATGTAGCTCGAGCTTTGGGGTACCTGAACCACGAAGAACTAATACCCGCCGTTTATACGGTCCATACTTCTTCCGCTGTAAAAATGAACAAGGACAAGAGCGTAACCCTAGTAGCAACCACCAACACCATGCGTGGTAAAGATGAATTGGTATGGGGAATGCTCTCCAGACATTCTTTTCAGACCATGTACGTCTACTCGGATCTCATTGAATCTTTGGTCGTGGGAGATGTACAAGCCAATCTGCTGCGTATGATATTACCTCGCGGCCAACCGGGTGAAATGGTAGCAGACGAAATCAAACACCCTACCTATCATCGATTGCGAACATCTATTTTCTCCTCGGTGGTAATCAATATAAGAAGCGACACTGGTCAACTGATATCATTTGTGTCTGGTGCAGTCAGAGTAACATTACACTTTCTACGAAGGACAATTCTGTAAGATGCTTCTACCAATGAACCACCAATTTTATCCTTATCAGCGCTATGTGATACCTATTGTGCAACGGGGGTAAAGGAGATATTAGTATCTATGGAGGAACACACCCTTATGGTCAAGGTGGAAATGGATTGGGAGGAATGTTTCGTTCTCTCTTTCGAACAGCAACGCCTCTTCTCAAGACCGCTGCAAAGAAAGTGGGAAAACGGTTACTGTCCACTGGATTAGATACGGGAGTGCAAATTGCTCAAGATATTATGAATGGGCAATCACTGAAGAAAGCAGCAAAAACGAGAGCAAAAGCTGCCGGAAAACAATTTTTCACTGAGGCTTTTCGGGACATGACGCAACAACAAGGGCGTGGAAAAGTATATAAACGTAAACGAAAGGCGAATTCTGTCAGTACAAGACAAGTCAAGAAACCGAGAACATCATCAGCAACGTTCAAGACTATTTTTGACTAAGTATGGCTTCAGCACACCCCTTCTCTGCTCCAGGAGTTATCTCCAGTTTGCAGTTATTCGAAGTGCCGGTCACCGATGTTTCTATCGTCAAAAGTAAATGGATTGACTATGAACCGATTCAGAGTGGAACCAATCCCATTGAGTTTGTGATCAAGCCTCTATCAGATTACATCGATATCAACAAGACTGAACTGCGGTTTGTGGTGAAAATTACAAAACGAAATGGAGATGCCCAAGGTGAAGGGAAAAAGTACACGTTAATCAACAATGCTCTTCACTCTATCATCAAACAGTTCACCATCAAGATCAATGAAACGCTTGTCACAGAGCAATCAGACACCCAAGCTTACAATGCTTACATCAAGACTCTGCTTAACTTCACGGGGCAGGCTAAGAAGTCCTATTTGACCAAAGCGTTTTACTACAAGGACACTGCAGGACACATGGATGAAAGGGATAACACTGCAGATAATAATGCTGGTCTAAAAAAGAGAGGAGCTTTCACCAGTGCAAGTGCTGAAGTGGGTATGGTTGGTGTACCCCTCTGTGATTTGTTCAACATAGACAAGTTACTGTTAGACAATTTAGAAATCAAGATAAAAATCGATCTCAACAGTGATGACTTTGCTCTCATGTCGGGTGAAGTGGATAACGACTGCAAGCTACAAATCGTATCAAGTACTCTCCGTATTCGTACCGTACGTGTAGCAGACAGCACCAAATTGGAACATGTCAACACCATGTCAGGCCAGAAACCACTACCCGCCATTTACACACTAACAAGAACCCCAACACATGCAAGGATCATCCCCAATGGAGTACTGAATCATACAGAAACTGATTTATTTAACGGACTTATCCCACAATGCCTCGTATTTGGAATGGTGCGAAATGATGCCTATAACGGAAGCCTTGCAAGAAATCCTTTCAACTTCCAGCTGTTTGGTTTGAGCGCCTTTCGACTGACCGTCAATGGGGAAGAACTTCCTTACTCCTGTCTGGACTTGACAGGTGGTAAGAAGATTGATGGCTACAACACCCTGTTCTCAGGCAGTGGAGATATGAACTGTGGTCACGGGATAGATATTGATCGCGAAGATTGGGAGCAGGGTTATGGTTTGTTCAGACTCGATTTAACACCTGCGGGAAGTGGCCATCCTAATCATTTGGTTCCCCATCGCAGTGGTAACGTCAATCTGTATTTAAAGTTTGACACTCCAACACCAGCCGTTCTCAATTTAATCGTGTACGCAGAATTCCAGAATCAGTTGGAAATTGATCGTAACCGACGCGTAGTGTACGACCTGTCGCAGGGCGCTTGAATAAAAAGAGATGCACACCACCTTTGAGTTATGGCAAGCTGCACTACAAGATCCTATGTTGGCCTCCATTATGCAAGGAGTCTACCCCAGAGACAAACTACCTGTTGTTAACACGTACCCTTCGGGACTGATTGCAAATACGGACCCTCATGATCAGCCCGGGACACATTGGGTGGCCATGTACTTTATCTCTCCGTGGGAGACTGAGTTCTTTAACAGTTACGGGTTTCTTCCCGATACCTATGGCATGGATGGATACATAGACCGAGATGTTACGCGATACAACAATAAACCGTTCCAGGGACTTACTTCAGACACTTGTGGAGACTACTGCTTATTCTATTTATTTCATCGAGCACGCAATGTTGATATGAACGCAATTCAAGCTAAATTTAAGTCGCACGATACACAGTGGAATGATGCACAAGTAGCCGAATTTGTACACAGCTATGTAAAATCGTTGACAAGTGTTAGGCAGAGGTCACCGTTCTTTCAGAGTGAACAAGCTTGTAAGTCATTAAAATGTTGGCGTAATGAATCAATAAAGTGCTGTTTAAAATGAACATGATGTATTTTTTTTCCTCCTCGGGATGTTACCCCTATAAAGAGAAAGACACTCGAAACTTTGTCATCATTTCGTTTCGCGTTCCGTGTGAGTAACATGGCTCAGTTCAAATGCCCGAGCAGTATTATGATAGCGGGTCCAAGTCAATGCGGCAAGACCACGTTTACAAAACTGTTACTTCAATATGCAGACGTTTTGTTTGAAAGACCAATTCGTAAAATCGTGTACTGTTACGGACAGTGGCAAGAATGTTTTCAGGACATGACATCACAGATTACCTTTGTGGAGGGTATCCCTGAAGATATTCCTGCTTTATTTCCAATGAGTTGCCGACCAGGAATACTCGTGTTGGATGATCTTATGAGGAATTGCAGTGAGGATGAACGCATCCTGGATCTGTTTACAAAAGTGTCTCATCATTGCGATGTCACCTGCATCTATTTGACCCAAAACCTTTTCCCACCTGGAAAGTTTTCCCGAAGCATTTCTCTCAATGCTCATTACATTATTGCTTTTAATAATCTCGTGATACATTGGGTTTTCGAACGTTAGCGCAACAAGCCTTTGCAGGACACGTTCCTTACGTATGGGAAAGTTTCCAAGATGCCACGTCACAACCGTATGGTTATCTCATGTTGGATTTGCATCCGCGAACGCCCGGTAACCTACGATTACGCAGCAACATATTGCCTGTTTCACAAACTTACCCTGTGGTTTACGTCAACAAGAAAACGTATAAAACAGATGGACCTTCAACCATAGACTTCAGTTAGCATCATGCCTGCGTGTACGTCACGTCGCACAGTGAAGTCAAGAGTTGTTAATCAACGCGGCGGCAATATGGTCTTACGTTCAGGCACTACGACTCAGACCAGAGGGACAAAACGAAAGCGGTCAAGTATTGCAAATCAATCCAAATTCCAACAAAACTTACCCTTTCTTTGTGCGTGTTTTAAAAGCAGTGGAAAGCAACGAAAAGATATGATAGCCCATGCTAACAGAGGACAGATGGAAGCTATTGGGGAAGTGGCCCTGAATCTTCTTAAAGGCAACATCATAGTACCGAGTTCGTCATTTAAACGATTGAAACCGCACAAGTCAAAGCTCCTCTATTTGACCCGCAAGAAACCGAGCCTTAAACAGAAGAAGGAAGTGCTCAATCAAAAAGGAGGATTTTTACCAGCCCTAGCTGCACTGGTTGCACCCCTTGCTGTTGATTTACTGGGTAAAGTGTTCAAATGAAGCACGCTCAAAAGATGGTGATTATACCGGAACATTTATTACAGAGCATGGAGACAGAACGGCGTTTAACTGCTCCTGCTCAACTTCCAACTCTGACGAGATTAGATCAAGACATGAAGCAAATCATAGAGTCTCCTTTATCAGAAGACCAAAAAGTCCTCATGTTGGATCAACTTCTACAGCGGTATCAAGGACTGACAAATCAAAATGAAATCGGAATCGACGATAAAACCGACAGTGGTCCTTCCCAAATCAGTTCCTTTGCCTGCTACAGAGACATCCGGCAACACAGATGAACGTACACCTGCAGAGGCGTCCAGGAAAAGGGACCTCAATACATCTCAATCAAAGTCTACAAAAAAGCCAAGAAAACTGCCTGTGACACCTGTGACTACAGTGGAATCGAAAATTCCTCGCCGGATAGAAACGATGCCTTCTATTTCACCCGAGGAAATGGCACTCCCTTTGTTGCTGGATACCCCGCCTGATTCAACACGCAAATCATCTCATAAACGGAAGACGAGAACACCCATGGTGGCCAGGTTACGGAGCAGGAAACGATGGGAACATTATTAAACTAAACATTACTTATGCAATAGGCTGATAACTGATTACAAGTATCCTTTTGTTACAGCTCCTATGAATTCAATAAAACGCTTGAAAGTGTATGAAAGATGGTGTTGGTGTGAGTTTATTTTATTAACCCACAATGATAACACGAAAACCAATGTTAACCCATCTTATCGTGCAGATTATCAATGTCGGGTTGCGAGTGAAATATAAACTTTGAAGCATATTTTAGTTTTGACATGGAGATTGTTTGAATATCAAGTAATAAAAAAAACTGTGTGATCTTTGTATTAAAGACCGGGTTATCAGTACATGGGCCCTGGGACCCATTTAGAAAAGAGATTAAAACGTGGGGATCCTGGGATCAATCGTTTGGACAAGATTTCAAAACAACACGACATGGATTATGTCAAAGCCAAGAATTTGAGCATTTTTCAACTCGACAGGCATACAAATGTATTTTCCAGGTGCATTTCACAACAAGCAACGAACGTTTATACGTTCATTCTAGTAAACAGCAAACGTAATTCGCAAAATATTGTTGGTACAGACGATCACACACACCCGACACAACCAACACAAATAAATGTGACTCGGTATTGCACTTATTGAAAAATGAGTTTTTATTTATAAACGCTTCACTTTATGTATCATATATATATCGACATCCTCGTTAGGTACATTATGTTCCAGTTAATTCCTTGTGTTTTTGACGATAACGTCTATTGCGTTCTCTGTTTAACTTTTTTGCGTGTTCTGTCATTCGATACTGTCTCTGTCTTTCCTTTCTCTTTTCACTGATCTTGTTTGACTTTTCCTTTATTAACGAGAACTTGCAAAAAGTCAGTTCAGGAGGAGGAGTTTTCTGCAGAAACCGAGGTGTTAGAGATTTTAATCCAAAACATCTTTATTCTTTGCCATAACACTTCAGGTTAAAGATATCGTCCAGAATTTGATCTGCGTCAACTTCTGTAGTTTGGAATTGATTCTCCTTAAAGTCAATTGTATCCCAATACGAACCCTCTTCAACATGGAAAGAATCAAACCAAGGTGATAAAGATTCTTTGCAAGGACTTAAGTCTCTGTTTTCAGCAGAAGTCGTTAAAAATAAATCGTCCACATTTGGAGTCTCGAATAGATTCTCGTCAAAGTCAAAGGGATCCCAATTCGTATCCTCTTCGCCATGCAAAGACTCCAAGAATTCCTTCACGTCCTCATTATTGCACAAGTCACTCAGGATCTCCATGAAAGCGTTCAGTGATAAATGCTCACTAAAGAGGGATGCTTAAAAGCAATGTGCGAAAAGTCTTATATGCGTGTCCACTTCCGTACCCTTGTGGGAAACATTTATATCCCTTTGGTAATACGCATGCGCACTATGAGTCAAAAACATCATAGCCATATTTGGGCATGATGGGTATGAAAGAGACGTATTTGGGCATGACGTAAATCATGGGAATAAATACAAGATCCATTTACTTTTGTGGTGGCAAAGACATGGATCTTCCGATTGGAAATGACTATGTATTGTATACGGGTGGATGTACGGGAACGGATCGTGTGGCCGAAGACATAGCCCTACAACTTGGATTTCAAGTGAAAGTGAAAGTGGGACCCCTTCACCCCCGATCCAAAACCGTGACCCCTTTGACCGAAGAAGAATTGATGAAAGCTGAACCTTTCTTGCAACAAGCGGCGAAAAACTTGAACAGAACTCTACTACACCATGATACAAAGTCACCCTCTCATTATACCCGACAACTCTTACAACGAAATTATCACATCATCAAAGAGGCACAAACGGTTTGTGGGTTTGGGGAACTGAACGACTCCAAAACGCACGTCAAAGGGGGAACGGGATGGAGTGTACAATTGGCGTTGGATGCCCACAAGAATGTCTACGTTTACGACATCCCCAGCAAAACGTGGCACGAACCCTTCTATCATCGGTGGGATGAAGAAAGGCATTGGATCAAAGAGTTTGGATTCCGACCTATCGGAGAAGGGCATAATTTTAAACCCATGGGATCGTGTCGCAGTTATCCAACCCTTCATAACCTCAGTGCTGTGGTGGGATCACGTCACATTTCCCCGGAGACGCAAGACGAAATCGGAGCTCTCTTCCGGAGAACTTTTCGTCTAGAGAAAGACATACAATCCTTGAACAAAGTCTTACAGGGAATGAGTTTGGTCAATCATTTTGGAGAATAAAATGGGTTCGAGAGCTCTCAAAGCTCCCTTGGACCAGTACGTATTTTACTTCATTGGTTTTGTTGGTGATCTTGAGAGTCGAATCATTCACGCTATCTACGATGGGCCAAATGGAATCAAGGGGAGCTCTGATATAGAATGTCCAGAAAGAAAAGAGGAAACACCAATGGACATAGACTCTGTCATGAGTGGCATTCAAAAACTTTCCCTGATCATGTGTAATTTCTTTTCACAGTTGCAGTCTCTAAGACCCGAGGCATGTATCTTAGATCTTTTTTTTTATTATTAAACGTATAGTTGAATATGTTACAAACATGTGTGAGAATTTGGGCTAAAAACCTTAACATTAAACTAAGAAATGATACTGCGCATGCGCTGTCGCTAAAAATCCGTTGAGTTTACTACATGTGTCCCACATGGAAGAGACCCTACATCGCTATCATGTTTGTAATTGAATTTGAACCCATTTAGACCAAAAAACCCTACTGCGCATGCGTACTGGTTGAAAAATCCAAAGTGTCACATCCATGTTGTCCCACATGGCAAAGAACTTGTGTCACTATAAAGGGATCTCAGAATTCGGGTCGTCTGTTTTCTACACTGGCGGGGCCCGCCTGACATTGTTGAATACATAATGAGATTCTCCATTTTGAATTTTTAATGATTTCGGCCATTTTGAATACTTTACTCAATTCCGCCATTTTGAATAAACAATGAGATCCGCTATTTTGAATTAGGGTTATTAGGACATGCGCAGTTGTAATACTTAGGGTTAATAGGATAATTAGGACATGCGCAGTTGCAATCCTTAGGGTTATTATGCTAATGACTTAGGGTTAGGACAATAGATCTAGGGTTAGACACAATAGACCTAGGGTTATGACAATAGACCCATTGTTCTCTGAACAATAGACCAACGATTAAAACCTATTGTTCTCTAAACAAAAGTTCCTTTGTTTCCATTGTTCAAGGTGCGAAAAATGGTCGAAAGGGGCCGATATGACTACTTTCTTGCGACGCGATAACTGCTCCCAGATGGCGCTGACCTTCAGTCGTTATGTTGACCTCATCTCCAAACACCCTCTTTGCTTCCTTTGCAAGTTCCCCAGACTTCACAATAAGCCAGCTCTTAGACCCATTCACAAGGTATCCAAACTTTTGTCCTTCCTTACTCAATTGCTTGTACCAGTTATACAACTGCACAATACTCCCTCCTCCAGCTGAGTCGTCTGCAAGCCACACCTGTTTAACCATTGGGCAGTGGTCCCTCAAATTCTGAATCATTATAGATGTATTAAGTGCATACCATGGCATCGCTAGCGGATCTCCTTGTGTGGTACCTTCACGAGAAAGTATTTCACCTCCCCCGCAGATAAACAGTCTAGATGGGCTTCTATACGTGTTAATAACTTAGAGCGCCATTTCTCTGCACAAGATCTGAATATTGTGTAAAGCCGCTGACCTGTTCATTTGGTTAAAAGCGTTACTAGCATCAATTAACAATATTCCATCTGTTCCTTCTTCAACAAACACTTGACTTATTGCATGGATCGCAGCCTCCGCTCCTGCATTATGACCAGCGCAGACTTGTAGGGGACCTGCCGCTTCTCTTATTTCCTCCTTTAAGAAACCGCTGACCGTTTTCCTCACTATTCTCCTTAGGACCTCTCCAACGCCAATCGGTCTGATTCCCGGGTTCTTATCGAGCGGGATAAGCCTACAGGACGTAAACGCTTCAATTAAGGATGGGTGGTATGATTTCCTTAGCAGATTTCTTGTGAACACGGCTAACTCTTCTCTCAGAATTTTGCCCTCGGTCTTAAAGTTCTTAGAGCACAGGATTCTCTTATACAGCTCTGCGTCCATTCCAGATGGTCCAGCTGAGCCCTTGGTTTTACTTGCTGAGTTGTAGATCGATTCTTCGTCTATGAGATCATAAACATTTGGCGGAATATAATCAATTGGGCCGTGTAGCAAACTGTCCTCTGCAATATCAGCTGCCTCTGGGTGCTTGTCCTGTAGCCCTTGCAGGACATCTGGCGTTAGGTCGAGCAGGCCAGACGAGCTCTCATTATCCAGGAGTTTCATTGCAGCTGTCAATTTTCCTTGCAGAACCAGCTTTGAGAAGACTTTGGATATGTCTTCAACCTTTCTAGCTTTCTTAGACTTCACAAATTTCCCTTGAAAAAACCTCACTAGTAGATGGGTATGGCTAGTTTCGGGACACCCATTTTAAAGCCCCACAGACCCCCATGGAGCCTTAATTTAATGATTGACGCCTCCACCCCCAGGTCCTCCTGCCAGTCGGCTCAGGGGGTGGAGGTGTCAATCATTAAATTCAGGCTACATAGGGGTCTGTGGGGCCTTAAATGGGTGTCCCGAAAACTAGCCATACCCATCTACTGAGTTGCTTGTCCTTCTTTACACAGAGCGTAAAAACGCAAAAGGGCGGTCTGGCCGAGTATGGCCAATTGAAGAAATGTAAACCCTGTATATACCCACCCACATGGCAATGGCACAGCAGATCACAATGATAATGAAATCGGTGTTCTTGTACCACTACATGTTAAGGGGGAACGTTTCCTGGATCTACAAGACGAAACTACCTCCCGGTGTTTCCTTGGTGTGCCCTCGGTCTGTGTTAGGGACCCGCAAGCACTACCAACACTTTCATTCTAGTACTAGCATGATTACTAATTGCCTGGCGCCGAAGCAAGTTGTGCAGCATCGATTATACACAGCCAAAACCCTACCTCTGAAGAAGATGTCGCGCCGGTGGTGGCGACGGGATACTGCACTACATACTGTAGTAGATACTATTTTTTAGCAAATAGGTTATCTACAGGCTAGCACAACCCACACAGGTCGAGTATAGCCAATTGAAGAAAACGTAAACACTGTATATAAACGATGGGCCGTGGAAGAAAAACAATTTTAAGAAACCATCCTAAATCTGGTCGTCATTGTTTTATATGGAGGGGGTTGGGCCCTAAACAACCCGTGGAATGTTCTGAATCTGTTGAACATGTAAATCAATACACAAAACAATTCTTTGAAGAATTAGCATTAGAACAGCTTGCACTTCTTGAAGTTTTAAAACAGCATTATCCATCAGATCACAATGATATAAACAACCAAAAATGATCTGCCCATGAAGTCTTATGTTACACTTTGACATGATGATTAGCCAATTGAAAAAAACATTCACCCTTCATATACCAATGATGGCGACAACCCAAGCGTTCATGAACTTTCTCAAATCGAGGAACACTGGTCTGAAACAAAAGAACGCCGACTGGCTCTCAGCCAGACAAAATACAATTGGTGCTTCTGAAGTCTCTGCTTTAACAGCCACTTCGCCGTTCGAAACGCGAAGAATCTTGCTCTTAAAGAAAATTCAACCCTCGGTTATGCATAACAATGCGGCTTGTACCTGGGGCAATCTGTTCGAACCGCTTATTCGCAAGTATTTTGAGAAAAAACATTCTGTTTCCGTTTTTGGCCACAGCATTTCTCTTAATCTGTCAAGCGAGCATCCGCTTTATCGAAAGGTCACTTGTAGTCCAGACGGCTATTTCATGAATAAAGATAACACATTAAATTTGTTAGAATTCAAGTGTCCGTTCAAGCGAAAAATAGCGATGAACAGAATTCCTAGCTATTATCGCGATCAGATACAAACAGGGCTTGCTTTGAGTGGTGACATGGTCTCCAAAGGCTTGTTTGTTGACGGCTAATTCAGAATGTGTTCTTTAAACCAGCTTGAACCAAGTTTAGCTCACAATTCTTTTCTCAACGCCGGGAGAACATACAAGACAAAAAACAAATCAACTCTTGCCTGGGGGGTCTGTTATCTATTCAGCAAACAAAACATCAAGTGCAATCAAGCCGAACTTATTGATCTTGGTGCAACACAAACAATTGCTTTGTTTGAACATGTCATGGGTTTAATTGCCACTAAAGAGATTTGTGTTTCTTATGGCAAAATAAGAATGGCGTTCACAGAACGCGACGAAAATGATGAATTTTTACGTTTAAACGCTATGAAAGAAGCGTTCTCTAACCCGCGTAGAGAAGGGCCAAAACCTGTCGCAATGTTCGCTTGGAAATTGCTCGATCTCACTGAAATTTGGGAGTTTAAAAAACCAGATTTCTTGAGGAACATTCAAAGACCTATCGAATACTTTCATGAAAACCTATCAAAGTTAAAAGGAAGAATCAGAAATTATACTTACACCGATGACTCTGCCACAACTCCAAACACAGGCGATGACAAGGCCGTTTTGGAAGCCTTTTTAATGAAGCAAGCGGCAATGCTTACTCCAGAGTTCTGAATGCATTATACCATAAATATTCGTTTTTGATTATCGTCGCATCAGACATCCATTGTTGTCTCAGGTAATTTATAATCACTCGTTGCGGGGCTTCAAGCGGTGTTATAATGTTCAGGATTTTGTAGATCACAAACGTATAAGATATTCTCGGAAGCCGACCTTCTATTTGTTTGAAGACACATTTCGTTTCATGGATTTGATCGAGAGTCAACTGTACAGGCAGATATTTGAGCTTTTTTATAAGCCGGTTCAAGGCATAACAAAACACGTAACTTCGTCCCGACCGATGACTTGGTCTGTGGAAATTGTTTTGCTGCGTACATGCCTGAGCATCATCGAGCACTTCCACACGGCCGCATTCTTTACAATAAAGTTCACAAGAATTGATTGATTGCAAAAAGGAGCCACCACAGTCATAACAAGACAGGAGTCTTCGGTCCCAGCGTTCAATCTCCATGTCTTTGTAATGTTTTTGTAGATATTGCTTCCCAATCTCTGCTCGACCCATATCTTCGCATAACAGATAGAATTTTTCCGGCAGGCACAAGCGGTGTATTTCTTTTCTGTAATCGATGCCGTATAGCGAGCGAAGAATGGCAAATTTGTGTTCTTTGTCAAGTTCCTTGAGCCGTACGTCAAACTCAGTCATGTTTATATTTAGAGATTACAATTTTCAATTGGGGGTTTCCCGTGACTTCCGGTATTGTTGTGTAAAGGCCGTATTTAGAAAATTACAACTTTTCGAAGCTTCTCGAACATACCGAAGCGCCCCACAAATACCGAAGCGCCCCAACTTTGTTGAAAAAAGTTTTTCTGGGGCGCTTCGGAATTTATTTTTTGAAAAAGTTTTTGTGGGGTGCTTCGGAATTTATTTTTTGAAAAAGTTTTTTGGGGGCGCTTCGTTATTTGTGGGGCGCTTCGGAATTTATGGGCGGGATTTTTCCTTCAAGATTTGTAGATCAAAACCTGAATTTAATCTCTCAAATCGGACTTGGATGCTGCGGTGAGAAGACTTATCTTTTTTTGAAACTCTTGTTTGACTTCCTTGCGAAGTTCGTTTTTGAGTTTCTCGAGGTCTGGCGCTTGTGTTTGAGTGGCAACGTCTTTTTTGCCCTAACACCATCCCTGATTGCAGCTTTGAGTTCGTGATATTTTTCCACCTCACGAGTAATTATGGCGAATTCTGCATCACTGATCCTCTTGTCTTCCAGAGCCTTTGAGACCAGTTCATAGACAGAGTTGCGTTTAGCCAGGGCCAGTGTGTAGATATTCTCGTGTTTGGTCACTTTAATCTAATCGCTTGTGGCAGCTGTAAAGCCAACTGATGACAGCCCACAGAGGGTCGCGATGCCGGCAAGTGCTGGACTTGCAATAATTCCGAACCCAGTCAATGCAGTTGCAAGGGCCTCTGATGACAGCCCAACAGAAAGCGACCCAAGGCCAACCGCCGAGTAATGAACTAAGGCTTGGGTTCGTTTATATTTTTTTGCGACCTGACGGTAATGCTCGGCTTCGTCAGACAGCTCTTTAAGCAAGTCAGAGATCTTTTCGAGCCGGAAGTCTTCTGCATTGATTTGAGTGATCCCAAGGTCAGGGTATATCTTTTGTGTATGGCTGTATTCGGGGGCCGATGGAAGCACGTTCGCAGAACTCATTGCGTGGGGTATACATATGATTTTTTAATTTATCTCGATTTCAAATTCCAAAGGCGCGCCATTAAAGTCAAAGAGGTCATTGTTCTCATCCCTCACTGACAGTGTTATGCTGTTAACAAATTCGCCAGACGAGACGTCACGCAAGACGTTCTGTTGTATTGTCTCGTAATAAACCTTCTCAAAGGCCTTTCCCCGAATATCAAACCGAGCCAAAACTGACGAAGGCTTACCGTTGAGAAGGTTTTGTTCTTTATCAACCAGATCACAGTGGATGAAGTAAGTGCTTGGTGCCCTTAAACGCTTGACGAAGGTTATTAGCATCAATACAGGGCGTATGCCAAGCAATTCTGCCAGATTATTACTAAACTTCACACTGCCGCTGTTACTTGTAATGACCATGGCTCCATATGGCCTGTTTGTTTCAATTGTTAGATTTAAACTTCTGTCAAAGTCTTTTAGGCTTTCAAAGTCTTTTGTTAAACTCTCAATAGTGTGATGCCCTGGAAGTAAGGTCGCCTCACGTGATGAACCATTAGGGGGAGGGTTTGCTGGTGAAACCTTTGCTTCTTCTTTCAAATTATGCCAAGAGTTGAAAATTGAGCAAGAAACAAGACGGATATAACTCGGTTTCGGCAGCGGGTGATCGAAATAGATCGTGTGAGGATTCGAATGTGTGACGATTGTTAACACAACCATGATTGTTGTGTATAATAAACATTTTAAAATATAAATATATACAATCATGTTTGGCAGACGGCCCGGTGGATTTAATCCTAATTCAAATCTTGGCATAAACATCGGCGGCCACAATTACGGGCCCCCACCTCCTTTTTATTCGCCTCCAAACGCCTATACCCATGTCGCGCCAAAGCCACCACCCCCTAATCCTGAAATTGCTTGATTGAGTTCGCCGGAGGCTGCCAAGCTCTCTGCCGCGGCCAAGGCCAAGGCGATCTCAGACTTCAAAAAGCGTTTCCCTCGCGCCGATATGTCTCACTTTGAAGTTCAAGTAGATTTTGGCGACGACCACAAAACAGCCACAGGAGAAGTGCTTTACAAAGAAGGCCCTGGCTCATGGGCTATCGTTACAGAAATAGCCCACAAAGATTGGACTGGCGCCGAAAGAGACGCTCTTGGCCTTGTCTATGATGGGGGTTTCCCTTATCAGTTATCGTTGGGGCAACAAATGTTATCAATCCCGGCTGTTGATTTCTCCACCACAATAGACAAAGACATGATGATTGGCGCAATCTTGAACGATAAAGAGCAAAAGATTTACGTCACGCCAACTGATTATTTCACAACGAAATACAGAAATATCTTCAGGGACACGCAGATTTCATTCACAACCGCCAAATACGGCCGAAAGTGGATGGGTGGTCCTCATATGAGCTTTTGGCCACAACAACTCTCCTTCGCCCTGTGGTGTGCAACAACGGGCTGTGGAATCTCGCGTGACATTCTCTTCGATAAGAACTCCAGTCTATCTTTAACACCACAGTTAAGGTCGTTTTTCCGGTTTCACGTTTATTTCACAACAAGGCGAATACTCTACCAGATGGGTGGGGAACAAAGCGTGAGTGCTTTGCCAGACGACCCCCCATTTAACCAGAAAGACAACAAGTACAACATCGACGCGTACAAGAAGCTTTGCATAGAGTTCGGTATCGACCCCAGTTCTGACTTCCGTTACACATACGGCAAGAACCACGGGCTTGGGAATGTCTACATTTGGGTAACTGGAGAGGGCCCCAGCTCTACCGATTACACCTATCCAGACTCTGATCTAGCTCTGTTCGATGATGAGCGCATCACTGACAGAAAAGACCCCAACTTTCGCGCCAATGGAATATCTTTCGTCCGCAACGACCAAGGGGCGGACACCCAGTTCGAGCACTTTGTGCCAAATTACGCACAGGGGCTAACACAGCCAGGGCTCGCGCGTATGAACCAATCAATCGAGTCCTTTGTGTACTGCATTCTTGGTTCACAGGCCAAAACCCGCAGCAGCATCATTGGAAGAGGAGGCAGGCGTTCGAAACGCAGAGAGTCTTCTTGGTCCATCTAGAGGAGGCCATAATCCTGAACGACATCGCAACAAGCGTACAGCGTTACCAGCTTGCCATCCAAGCAACGAAAGTGAGCTTAGACTTTGCGACAGCACCCGGAAGTTGGCTCATGCCATCACGCATGATTATCAACACAGAGAGCGTGATCGGGTATAACAACAATCTACAGGAGTCAACGCAAGGGATGAAGCTGGGCGTAAACAGTGGTGTTAATCTGGGCACAAAAAAAGCCTCCCTTCGCCACATGGCCGGTGGACCAACAAAGATCAATCCACCAAACAGTCACCCATCAAACCCGATACATAAACAGGCCACACAGGCACAGGGCATCGCCACACCCACACCAACAAGCAGCACACCTACACCCACACCACAACCCACACCACAGCCCACACCCACATCCCCACCAACACCCACACCACAGCCCGACCCGCATCACGTCTCCAAGGCAGTCGTTGCTGTGGGTGCGCTTGCTTTGGCAGGGCTTTTCGTTTGGTCGAGATAAGTGTTCAAGACTTCGAACGCTTGGTGATCCTTTCAACAAGGAAGGCCACCACGGCAAGGATGAGAAGCCAGGCGTGTTCACCCAGAAAGGAGATGACCGACCCAGCCGCTTTGAAGATGAAGCTCACAATTGAGCCAATGAGGCCAGGCAGTGCGCTGGCTGCCTTTTTGCCAAGCTCTTTAAGCCCATTGCCAATAGCCTTGGTAGCCTTTGCCAGGCCGTTCAAGGTGGCGAGTACCACAGCGCTGATGGTTATGCCGGCTGCCAGAACAATCGCTTGCAGGGTCCATCCGTATTTCTTGAAGATTTCTCTGACCCTCTCTCTCAAAGACATGCTCCTTTCCCGCAACTCAATTTCTGTATTGAGCCTTGCCAGCTCTTCTTCACGTTCAGCAACCCGGTCTTCAGCAGCTGCTCTGTCAGAGGAGGAAGTGTCCTCAGCTTCTATCACTTGTCTGTCTTCAGCGTTCTTCCGTTCAAGCTCTTCTTTGTTCTGTTTCAGTTCGTCCAGTGGTTTTATAGCATCCTTTTTTGCTCTAAGTTCCTCTAAGCGCCCTTCTAAGCCCCTATTGTCAAGCATGAGTTTGTCTACGTCTTTTTGTAGTTTGTCTGCTTCTTGGGCAGCTTTTTGTTTATCCTTCAGTTCTTTTCGTTTGGTTTGATGCTCAGCTTCAAGAGCTCTCTTTTCATCTTTCCGTCTTTGTATTGCCTCCTTATCCAGTGGCCCATGTGCATCTTCAATCTTTTTAATCTGGTCATCCTCCTCTTCGATTTTCTTTCTGATGGCATCCATGTCGAGGCGAATTTTTTGTGTGTTAGCAGCAGCTGTTTGTGCTTCTTGTTTTTGCTTCTTGTTTAGCTTCCAGTTCTTTTTCATTTGCTTCAAATGCAGCATTTATCTCATTGAACTCTTCATCCACAGACTTTCCGAGAGCAGTTTTGATCTCTTTGGAAAGAGAAGCGTTGAGAGTTTTTTCGAAAGCCCCCCGGCTTTTTGTGTAAAAGAGGATACCATTTGTCTCTTGTATGATATTTTACCTCGATGATGGCCCCACCTGATTTTGGTTTCGCCTCATACCGAAATTAAGTTGACCTCTGTCTGCGTGGGTAAACTCTTCCTTAACCTCGGAATAGGCCATATAATCAGTTGTCATCATTCGCCGGCCTTGAGTATCCCCTGTAGTGAAAGAGGTTTCTTCAGTGTGGGTGCCTTGTTGCTCTGGGGGGAGTCTTGTTCTTGTGGCCAAAGGCACTTGTTCACCAGCAGGGGTGGAAGCAGCGCCCGGTTCAAATGGTTGAGTGTTGTTGGGGTCGGGTTGGGTCCATCGCCGGGTTTCTTCCTGTTCTTCTTCTGTCATTTGATTCCACCTGGTATCGACATCGACATCGTCATCGTCATTTCCTGTGCCTTTTGGGAAGAGAGGGGTTTTCTCAGTTGTCTCAGTTGGATCATCTCCGCCTTCAACCATGATGATATATAAATATGAATTTTAGAAACACAAATATATACCATGGCTGTGCAACCGAATTTACTTCCATCTCACAGTGAAAAGACACTGGGCGCCATGAAAGCAGAGCGAACCGTCAAGCGCATCACATTCAACCCCACTAAGGCCAATCCTGGTGAGACACTGTACGTCCATGTACCCAAGCTGGACGGGCACGATGTTATTGTGTCCGGCTCACTTGCACTGGTGTTCAACATCAACCTAGCCGGGGGCCATGCAAACAACTATCTCGTGCAAAATGTTTCTCGGGCCCTGGTGGACAGGTTCGTTGTTAGGTTTGCCGCCACAACTGTCCAGGACACGTCTGGGTACGACATCTACAAGATCTTTGAAGACCTCTTCCGATCAACCGATGAGCGGGAAAATATGCTTATGGAGGGCATCCAGAGTGTGGATTTGTGTAAGATCCGCTCTGGTGCTGGCGACAAGAAGTCCTACGGCGTTGATGCGGAAACCAAGCTGGAGACAATATACAAGAATAAGTATCGCATCAACCTCGATCACCAAATCTTAACTGATCATGGAATCGTATATCCTCAAGCGTTATATAACGATCTGGTCTTCGAACTAACCCTTGCTCCCGCAAACCAAGTTGTCCGGGGATCAGACACAAGCAAACTCGTGTACAAGTTGGAAAACATCCAGCTTGAGTATGAGATGATTAGAAGTGAGAAGCTGGCCGACGATGCAACAAGCGCTTACACCAGTGGCAAGGAGTTCGCTTATGACCTCGTAATGCGAGATCGGGTACATCCCTTCTCAAAAGGCGGTGACACACGGCTGAATCTTTGGATTAACCCACAACGCCGGTCTCTCAAAGGCATCCTCTTGCTGTTCATCAATCCCTATGTAGCGGGTGCCCTGGACTCTGAGAACTATTTCAATCCCGACATGACCAAAGTGAAGGTCACAGTCAACGGTTCCCCAAATAGGGTCTACAACGAGGGCATCAGTGGTACTGACATGTGGAATGAAATATACCGATACTTCAAGTCACACACTGACGGCAGGCCTAACATGAACTTGACCAAATATCTCACAGGCAACAAGTTTGGTCTCTGGATTGACCTGCGGACCATGGCTGACACATCCCTGCATGGCAATGGTCAACGGCTCGTCAACACACAGGATGGTGTGCAACTCGAGATCGAAAGAAACGCCACAGGCTCTGGAAACGCACTCTGCCACATTTTCACCATCTCAGACTCACAGATGAACATCATGGACAGGCAGCTGGAATCTGTACAGTACTAAGTAAACGCATATATATACTCACCAGCCCCACGGCAACAAGAGACAAGATCAACTTCTATCCCAAACCGGCTCCCCTGCCATTCACCGGACCCCTGTCACACAATAAAATACAAAGACTTCTGGCAAAGGCCCCCTCCCCGCCAACACATGAACCAATTGTTTGCAAACCAACTAATATAGGTGTTGGTTATGGACCAAAGAAAGCTGCCATTCAATGCACTAATCGTGGGCCCCACTAACTCTGGCAAGACACAGTATCATCTCTCCCAACTGCGAGGCCCCTTTAGGAGTTGTTTTGATTACATCGTTTTATTCTGCCCAACATTTGTTAAGAACAAGACATACGATGGCTTCGTGGATCGCGATCCGCACATATTCGTGATTGTCTGCCGACAACATGAAATCGAAGACTGGTTGAAGCTGGCGAGCTTCTTTTTCACATGCACCAACACTTTATTCATTCTTGATGACTGCGCCGCCTCCAAAGATGTTAAAGGCCGCACGAGCCAGCTGGTCAATCTGGGGTTCAGCGCAAGGCATGACGGCATATCCGTGTGGGTCTTGACCCAGCAGATTACCAGCATTGCCAAGCCATATCGTGATAACATTGCAGCGATCGTGCTCTTTTACACACCCTCCAGCAAGACAACCAAAGCCATATTCGAAGATTATGCCGGCGAGCTCTCCCACGAGGAGTACAAAGAGTTTATCGCAAGGCTCAAATCCCGCAAGTTCTCCCACCTGGTTTTCTCACTGAGATACCCGTATGGAATTGAGTACAAGGTTTAAACACATATATATACAAGCCATGAATGCGCCAACCAGTCTACACAAACTGTGTGTGCTTTCACAGCTTTTGGGTGAATTGCACAAACACACACTTGAGGCGCAAAACAAAATTATCAAAGCCGCTGGTGAGGAAGATCTGCGCCTCATGCTTCTCAACAGATATCCATTGCGGTTGACTTCTATGCCAGACACCATGGCGGGGCTTATGCGAGAGCTTGAAACCATTTTGCCCGACATCAACAGAATTATTGAAAAATAAAAAACACATATGTATACCCTGATGATGGCACAAGCAGCTGAAGACCAGGCCGTTTTCGAAGTAATGCAGATGCTGGAGGCCACCCCTGAAACCACACCTCCCACAGGGTTAGTTGGTGACAATGGCATTCCTGCCAAACGTGAGAAGCTGGCAATCCTTGTTTCAACTGGCAAGGCCAAAGAAGCCATAGGCGTGCAGCTCACACACGATCATGTCAAGCGGTTATCAGACAAGGACGTTGATAAGTACTGCAAAAGGTACGAGGCATACATAGGTAACAAGACAACCGAATCCCTAGTTGATTCAGCCATCATGCTCATATCCAAAGGCGTTGGAATGGTGGCCCCGGTTGAGGATGTGGCGGAGTTGCAGAAAGAACTCAAGAACGACTACATCATCAACCAGGAGCTGTCAAATCTTGCTGGGGCTATTGCCGTGCGATGCGGACGATAGCTGGCGCTTGCCAATGCTGCTCTCATCACAACAAAACACATCAAGTTTGAACGAGAGCTTGATCACAAGCCTGATTTGATAGAATTAGAGGCCCAACCCACACATCCAACCAGAGACAGTGAAGGCTATCCACTTGAGGGCCTTGATGAAGTTGGGTTTGGACCTGGTGTGACCTCGCAGCAACCTTGAAGAAACCTGGCAGCAACCTGTCAGAAACCTGTCAGCAACCTGGCACATCTTGTAAAAAATAAAATTCACATATATACAGGATGGCCACACCACTCGAGACGATCCCTGAAGAAACTCAAACTCCAACTCCAACACCTGACCGTGTTACCTCTGAGGCCCCGAAAACAAAGCCTGCAACAGAAAAGAACCCCGGTCGCGTTGCTTCTGGCAAAAGGCTAGCAGAACGCAACCGCATGGCCCGGGAAGCAAAGAAAAAGGCCGAAGCACAAAAGCCTGCACCCTCAACAAGCGAAAACAATTCTGCAACAAGTGGCGCAACAAGTGTCACAACAAGTGACAGCAACAACAACAACAACAACTCAATCGTTTATATTCTGGGGGTTGTTGGGGTGATTGTCTCTGCTGCTGGTGTTTATTACCAGCGTGAAGCCATAATGCAAAGGTTTGGACGCAAATCAAACACACCAGAAAACACCCCCGCTGCAACACCACCAGCAACACCCCCATCTCGAATTCCTGTAAGACAAGGAATAAAAAACATGGAATAAAAAAACATATATATATATACTGACACCATGAATCCTTTCCAAGCTTTGATGAATTCTGCTGCAATCAGTGGTGTGTTTCTTCTTTGGTTTGGACTTACTTCGGTCGCCTTTGATACAGTTTGCGGTTTAGCCCTGAATAGGCACAACAGACCCGAGCCCAGGCCAGAGTCTGAGGCTGAGTCTGAGTCAGAGGACGAGGTCGAGGAATCCCGAGTCCGAGTCCGATTCGAGGAACCCCGAGTTCGAGTCGAGGAGCCCCGAGTTCGAGTCGAGGAGCCCCGAGTCCGAACCCGAGGTCTAGGCAGAGGTCGAGGCCGAGGGCGAGGCCGAGGCCGAGTCTGAGTCAGAAAAATAAAAAAACATATGTATACTGGGCACAAACCATGTCTGACAACAAGCTTGTGAAATCTATCCTCGACGCCGCAACAATCACTGGCCTTGTCGCTGGTATTGGTTGGATTGGGAAAAAGACCATCAAAGAAAACTTCACTGCCGACCCCAGTGCAAGCTTGATGAATTACGTCAAGTTCACAGCCGTCATGGCTGGCACCATCGCACTGAAGAAATATCTCGAGGACCAGAAAATCCTCCCAGACAACTTGTAAACCCGGCAGCATCTAGCCAACCATGTAAAAACATATGTATACACACCCCCACAATGGCTTCGATCGCAATAATGGCCCTTGGCGCTGTTCTCAAAGCGGCAGCTTTCACGGGCGGTAATTATCTCGCAAAATATCTGTCTGGTGATAGCGGCAAGGCAGCAATGGATGAGAAAATCCGTCACGACCACGACCTTGAACAATACCAAGCGGCTTACGCAAAATACCAGAAGGACCGCACCAAGCTCCTCGACTGGATTGCAGCCAACGATCGGAAGGAACACCAACCTAGCAAAAACTTCCAAACCACTGACCAAGCACTTGTCTTGTTTAACCAGATGCACCAAACGCAACCAGATAAACAAATCAAAGATTACAAAGAGCCTCAGTTCTCGGACTTCTACAAGCCTAGCCCACAACAACAGAATGGTGAACTTGTGTTCATTGGAGGCACCCTGCTTGCGGGTGGGTATGCGGCTTATCGCTTTCTGTAAACAAACATATATATACCCTCTATGGAGGCTAAACTCTCTAAGATTTATTACAGCCCGAAAGGGTATTGGAAAGGTCTTGCCGCTGTAAAAAAGCTAGCTGCAGCGGCCAAGGTCTCTGATGATGCCGCAAAGAAATGGCTGGTCAAACAAGCCCTTTGGCAAGTTTACCTCCCAGCGCCACGCCATATCCCTCGGCCCAAGTTTGATGTCTCTTCACCCAATGCAGTGCATCAAGCAGATCTTCTCTTCCTGCCCCACGACAAACTTCCCCACGGGAGAAAGGTTTACAAATACGCATTAACCCTTGTTGATGTGGCTAGCCGTTACAAGGCAGCAGAGCCTCTGACTTCGAAAGAGTCTGAAGAAGTCTCAAGGGCATTTCAGAAGATTTACAGACGTGGGCCTTTGAAATGGCCGCAACTCTTGCAAGTTGACCCTGGGAAAGAGTTTATGGGGGTTGTGACTAAGACCATGGAAAACAACAAAACGACCATTCGTCGCGGGCGGGTTGATATCCACAGAGACCAAGCAATTGTGGAGAGATTCAACCGAACCCTGGCTGAAAGGTTGTTTGGTTATCAGTATGCCGTTGAAATGAATATGCCCTCTGGCCGTTCGACTGCATGGGTCAAAAGACTACCAGATGTTGTCTCGGCCTTGAACAATGAAGTAACAAGACTCACTGGCAAGAAGTTCGCTCAAGCAATCAAAGAGAAAGCCGTTTCTTCCAAGCCCGCGACTCCATATGCTAGGCCTGTGGGGGTGAATGAGAAGAAGCTCCCACCCCGTGTGAGTGTGAGATATCTTTATTATCCCGGGGAGCTTGAGGGCGGTGGTAGGCGTGCGACTGACCCGATCTGGTCTTTGAAGGTCTATAACGTTGAGAAGGTTGTCACCAAGCCAGATGCGCCTGTCGTGTATTACCTTTACGATGGCCCTAAGAGAGGGTTTGTTCGTGAGGAGTTGATCTTGGTGCCCCCGGGCACTCAGTTGCCCCCGATATCTTTGTGACCATATGCCAGCGTGTGGATGCCATCATCCTTGATCCAGCGCTTGGAGTCAAATGGGGAAAGTGTTGTCTTGTTTAGATGCATGCCGTAGATCTGGTGATCCACGCTACTGAGCATATCCATCCCGTGTTTGAAGGCCTCCTTTTTGAAGAGGGCATCTTTGTAATTCTGGTGTGTGATCTCCTTCTTTGTAACAACCTTGGTGGTGCCCTTTGCTTTCTTGATGTTTTTGTCACCCTCGAGAAGGATTGAGTACATCTTTGATCGCAGCGCGACAACCTCAGAGATCGGCTTGCCTGCACATTCGTCCTTCATCTTGCCGATAACCTTCTTGTTCGTTTGGCTGTGAAGAGGGTGATCTTTAGGGAAATCACTCGTGTCAAACTCGTGGATGTTGGCTTCCATGTCTTTGTACACGTCCTCTGTCTTGATTTCCAGGAGCAGGCTGTCTGTGTCAGTGTAGATTAGCTGGCAATTCGGGCCATATTTACGATCAAGATAGAAGTAATAGAACTCGTACATCAACGTCTTTGAGAGATCAAGCACGCACATGCCCGTGTAGACAGGCCTGTCCATTTTAATCTTTTCTTTACGCATCTGGATGCCAGCGAGTGTTTCGCAGAAGATTGCGCTCCTTTCATAGAGAGGGTTGGCGAGCAGCTTCCGAAGCTTGTCTTCCTCATCTGATCGCACCAGGCGCACATCGACTCTGGTTCTGAGGTTTTCCATTGTCTTGCCAAAGACTGAGTTGTTCATGAGCTTGTAGAAGTTCTTCTCGAAGTCTGATGTGGCCTTCTTTCTGAGCTCTGTGTTAAGTCTGATGTATGGCTCCATCCAGTCCTTCTGTTCGAAGGTCAGTACCTTGTGCACTTTTTTGAGCTTCATTCCGAGAGTGAGATATAGCTGAAGATTTCGGTAATGAAGGACATATCTTTCCTTGTCCTTCAATGTGAGGAGCAGCTTGCTTGTCTTGTCATCCCCCAGGTTCAAGTCTCTTGCAATGGATCTTTGATATGGCGACATCCACTCGTTTGGAACTTGAGATGCCTCTGGGGCTAGCGGGTAAGAGTTGTGCTTGTCATGGAGATATTGGGGATACTCTAAGTCAACCTCGAGTATGCAGCCTGTTTTCCTCCTAGGGCCCATCTTAGCGATCTGCTCTGCTGTTGGTGTTGTTCGGGCCCACCTGAACTTGCCAACTGGAAGCGGCTGACTCATGGCCCAACCGTAGAGATTGTTTGCATCGAGATAAAGGAGATATGACTTCTCCTTCATAGGGTTGAGTCGCTGAGATATGGGTTGTTCGCCTTGGCATAGCGCTTCATCTCTGTTGAGATGCCGCCTCTCGTTCCCTTCTCGACGAAGAGTTGCATTGTATAGTCGGCAGAAGCTCCAACTCTATGCCTGTGTATTTCAGCAATGCATCCCAACTCAAACCAGGGCTGGTGTAATAATGTGCAGGGTCTAAACGGTAATTCTTAAGGCATGTCTTCCTGAAGTTCTCATACACATCTGCAAGGAGGAGGACGTCCGTTAGGAGATAGATGTTGTGGTAATCTCCGAGATTCTCACATTCAAAGGCATCCCACACTCGTTGCGCGTAAACGTAGTCATCGTCTGTGATATGCTCCTTTTTAAGCTTGTTGTAAAAGGCCTCCTTCGGTGGAATGGAGGTTTCATTGAAACGTTCGAAGGAATCCATGTACTCGTAGGGATAAACACCCTTTCGGAGTAAAAGGTCTCTTTTTGCTGGATCCGTTTCTTGTTGTTTTAAGATCTCGAAAGCTTCTGGTTTGATTGATGTGACAAGGCTATCGAGGCTTTGTTGCATAAACTGGTAGCTGTCTATGAATCTAAGCTGACCCATAGAGAAAGAGATATATTTCTCCATTGTTGTGGGGATGCATTTCAGTTCAGAACCGACCTCTGCGATTTTCTGCATCAGATGGTGAGCATCATAGCCTTTCAAGTTGTGGAAGACAACCGGGATTGTTATCTTCTTTGGGTAGATTCTGAAGTAACTTCTGTTGCATGTGTTGTGGGCAGCCCCGCGATACCTGCCAGTGATGTGACAGTGGTCTATTACTGCATCTCTGTAACATTCTCGCAGAAGAGGTCTGGCACAAAATCCGCAGTCGTCCTCTGGTAAATCAATCTCTGGCTTTTTCTGCCTCTTTGCCCACTTACCGATTATATATCTTCCATTGTCATCTAGTCTTGTGTCTTTTAACCACTCTCCGTAACAACTGCGCTTGCTGCCAGGTGCCCTCGTGTGCCTGTGTACCTTGCCGCAGTACTCTCCTGTTTCTGGGTGAAAGAACTCAAACTCGACCCTTGCATTGTGCACAATAAGAGTCTTACCGCAGATATGGCAATCCGTGGCTTTGTTGAAGTCATCCCAATCAACGCCTGTCATTTGTAATGGTTCATTGTGCTCGAGAGCCTCACGTATCTCTACTTCAACCCTCTGAAGAGATGCAAGAAACTCACGAACAGGGTTCTCTCCTCGGTAAATGTAGGGATGGCCAACCGTGCCATCTGATCTGACAGTAATGAAGGAAAACCCGCAGGGTTTGTGGACCTCAGTCTTTGTGGTGCTGCTTTGTTCCTTAGGTGGGATTTGCGCGTCTAGCTTTTCGATGAGGCTCTCGCAGTCAGCATATATCACATACGGCACCTTCATCTGTTTTTGGTAATTCTTAAAGCGAAGGATGTTTTCACCTTCCTTGGGCATCTCGACTCTTGTAGGGCGGTTTGAGGCTCCTTTGCAATAGACTTGATGGTCTTCGAGAATTCTTTCTGATGAGAAGCCTTGCAAACATCTCACGCAGAAGTGGACATGATGGTTTCTTGAGTGTTGTTCATGAAGAAGTCTGCTTAGACTCTTTACAAGGCAGTAATGGCTGATGGTTTCAAAGGTGCGGGGGTCTATCATTGTAATGAGTAAGACATTGATTCGTGGAATCTCCTCGCCATCCATCTCGCTGACGTGATAAGTGGTAACTTTGTTGTTCTGCCATCCTAAAACGTTGATTGCAATGTTATTGAGCTTCTCAACCTTCGATATTTCATGTAGCGATGTGGGGAAGGAAAATGCCCGTAAAGTCAAACCCATCGTCTATTGGGTATTTGCTTGTCCTTTCCGGGTGCTCAGCGGCAGGGAAGCGCGCAGCCCTCATTGCCCACCTCAGACAAGCATGATCTCTGTTTTTGATATTTATTAAGGCGCGTTTCGCTTTTAGAGCCCGAGGAAGAGGGAAATAAGATCCGCCTCTTATTGGCTCATATCGGGCAATGTCAAGGAATACTTCGTCAATCCCTGCAACTGTCCAACCCGACCCGTTTACAACGATTTCAGTGACTTCTTCTCTTTTTCTGTTTATATTTTCGTCGAGTCTTCTCTTAACGGCGCCCTCGTCAAAGATGTTGATGATTGCCGGCTCCTTCTGCCCTAGATAAAACGTTGCACGCTCAACGCCCCTGTTCCCTTCTTTTATAAATTTAATCAAGATGCCGTAATTAAACTTAAAAGGGCCGAGTTGATTTGACTCTGATCTGATCACTCTGAGAATTTCAGGTTCGATCAGGTTATGAAAGATAAGAAGATCCCTCACATGAAAATCTTCTTGAACATGCATTTTATAACTGCGAAGCCAGTGACGAAAACCGCGGTTCTGAAGTTCGAATGCAAGGTTCGCCATCACGGTATATACAAGGGGTATTAATTTCTTCAATTGGCCATACTCGGCCAGACCGCCCTTTTGCGTTTTCACGCTCTGTGTGAAGAAGGACAAGCAACTCAGTAGATGGGTATGGCTAGTTTTCGGGACACCCATTTAAGGCCCCACAGACCCCTATGTAGCCTTAATTTAATGATTGACACCTCCACCCCCTGGGCCGACTGGCAGGAGGACCTGGGGGTGGAGGTGTCAATCATTAAATTAAGGCTTCATAGGGGTCTGTGGGGCTTTAAAATGGGTGTCCCGAAACTAGCCATACCCATCTACTTCACTCTTTAAGCAGCAAATTAAGATCCCCTTGTTTCCAGAGTGCTAATCGACGCTCTATTGCTTCGCTATGCTCCTTGCTTTTAGAAGTAGCAGATGGTTTTTGCAAGATCAAAGTTGGGAGCACCATGAATGCTTTAAGAGCAACCGAGTTCAAGTCAGAATCTGAATTAAACTGCTTAATCCAGAAAGTTAATTCTTCAATGAAACTCTTCCCTGCGCGGCCAGATGGAACATTGAATATATTCCTCCTGTAGTGGACGATTTCATCGTAAACACCATTGACGGTATTACAGAAACATGCGTGACTAATGGGCCTTTATCACGCCCCGCCATTTTGTATAAAAACAAAAGATTTACCCCCCAAGCCTCGCAGTGAAAAAGTTGAGAACGAGGTTAAGCAGGGGAAAACAAAGCATTTAATTCTCCTGGGAATCAACATTGCCGCCGCGTGATAAAGGCCCATACTGCCCCAAGTTTTGTTCTTTATTTCAGAGGGAAGAACATCATAATCAGGCACATTTGGCTTGATTTGATTTTTGGTGTTTTGATCCGTGCAAGTAACAGCCTGTCCCTGGGGAGCTCTTTCATCAGCAATGTCGGAAGAAATATGCAAATCCGAACCTACAACCACATTCACGTTTAATAAATTTTCACCTTCATATGTATCATTGATCGACTTTGTTGCCGACGTATCAAAATACGGCATAAGTCTTTGAACAGTTCAAGGAATGTTTAAGTTAGCTTGTCTCGCCTTTTCCTTGTTGTAAGCAGCAGAAATACAAGGAGTCTTACATAGATATCTAACAAAAACCATGGCTTGCTTGATATTACAGCATTTGATATTCGCAAAATGTTGTTACAGACGTTTCGTTATTTACACACAGTGTACTCACATAAAAATATCCGATGACTTCCAATCCAAATGTCGCAGACATAAATGTGCGAGAAAACATTAAGGACAGAAAAATATAGTCACATCTTGCCATCCATTTAGTTGTATTAAACGATACAAAAGAAACCATCACTCGTAAATAACAAGAGGTCAGTGAAAGGCCATAAAATAATTGGTTGCGTGACCTAGTCACGTTCACATGCACTCCCAGTGGACCCGGGAGAGATTATTTATTACACGAAAAAAGCCAATGACGCGGGCCTTGGGAAGACTTAATTGTATTTGACTCCCATATCCCCTGAATCAAACGAAAATAAAGACCGAAACTGAAAGAACTGATTCAATACTACAAACTAGTCGTTTGTCCCGTGGGTACCCCAGTGCGTCGCTACCATTGCCATGCTAGATGCGTACTTTCTGACAGCATACCGGTTATACCGGGTTTTCAGTTAGCTTTCAAGGCGGGAGGGTGTATTATATCCGAGGGGCTTATATGCGGCATAAAAAAACGTTTCAGAATGAGATAATATGAAATAAGCTGAGACTAACACACAGCATTATCAGCCTATCAAAATACGTTTTTTCACTTCATTTCAATATTGCTCTGCATTATACATAGGCTTAGACACAAGTTGCTCGAAAATTCCTTAAAAGTTGCCCCAATTTATAAAAGAAAGTTGCTCATGAAAAGTTGCCAATTTTCCAAAAAGTTGCCGATAAGTTGCCCCAATTTTGCCCTCCCTATTTCACCACAAAGTTACTGGCGCGGAAAAATAATGTGGAATTGCTTTTATTTGTGATTCATTTCTTTAGATATAGATACTTTTCTTAATAAAAATCATATTTCTTTCTTTTAACAAAACTAGATTACAAACGAAAACTGACCAGATTACTGTCCCAATAGCCAGTTGTATTATGTACACAGAATCCTTTAGCAGTGATACTAGTAAAGGCCATTGCAGTTATTTTCTAAACTGCGTACCGAAAATAACTTATTTATGCTCTAAACTCTGTAATAAACATCACACACTAGCAAATACACAATAATGAATTTATTGTTGTATTGGAGGAATAGGTCGAGCGGTGCCAAAATACAAACCGCCACACGCCCTCTACAGGACACAAGAAATAGTAAAATGCAAAAAGAAACTTAACTCGCTGTAACAAAGACTGGATAAGTTACACGCCAATATGCAATGGAACAAAAAGACGCGACTCGACTTTATCGCGAACGTAGCCATCTTTAGCTGAATCGAACTTCCACCTCCCATGTACTTTAAAAAGCCGATCGGGGACATCCAGATTAGCCGCGGAAGTAGCTCCTCCGGACCTAAAACTATGATTACTAAACTTATGGGGGTCTAAACCGATGGTTTTCAGCTTCTCCTTCAGAATTTCTCCCGCTCTGCTGGCAGTGAGGGGCTTGGAAGACAAAACATTGCTCTTCAATTTCTTGTCGTACCGTAAGCATCTGAAAACGAAATCCTGGGAAAACGAAGGAATCCTGGCAGCTTCTAAGTACTTGATAAGATAAGAATAAGGACAAGTAACATTCCCAGTCTTAGCAATATAGACCGAGGAACCCTCTCTATACTTATCAGTCTTGGTGACTTCTACAAAAATCTTATGATAACGATCTTCAGTTACAATGTTAGATCTCCTAATGCTTAAAAGTTCGGAAATGCGGAAAAATCCAGCATAAGCGAGTAAACACATACAGACAAACCTGATATCAAGTAAATTACTACTTTCCCCATATTGCCGGAAAATTAAGCCAAGGATCTCCGGTGTGATGGGCTCTGCCTTCCTAACAGGTTTACGAGGAACACGACGGGAAGCCTCAACAATAGACTTGACAACGAACGTGTCACATGGATTACGATTTTCGAAACCTGCTAACTAATGCACCCAGTTAATAGCGTAGAAGACACTTTGAATGGTAGAGCTACCTACTGAACTTTCAAGTAAATGATGCAGATACAACGAAACTGTGACTGAAGTAGCTGGGAGAAAAGAAAACTCCCCGGTACTACGCAAGCACCACGCCTTAAATTTACAAAATGATCTACAATAATTAATAACTGTGTTATCAGCTCGAGAATTAAAGGCGGAGAGCCAAAGCTTCTCACACAGTAGAACGCCAAACGTCCGGCTGGCAGCTGCTCTAACATCTGAAGCAAAAATAGGAAAAATAAAAAATGTAAAACCCAGCCAAAAAACAAGATATTAAACAGAGAATATTAAAAACATATAGCAAAACAGAAAATAACATTTGGTCCAAGTGGTCCCAAAAGGAGCAAAAAACATTGCCAACGACGGGCCCAAGTGGTCCCTGGATAATGGAAAAAACCAAGTGGTCCACCGAAAACGGGGGGATCCAAGTGCATCCCACAATACTTGAAACCATGTGGTATGAGCGTAGCAAAGTCCACAAGGCCTCTCTAAGAAAACCTCAAGAACAGAACCCCTGAACGGAAATTATGTGATCCAAAAAAGGCATTTTTATAATTACCCAAAACGAAAACATCAGTACCCATGGGGATCTCGAAAAAATCACAGAAAATGGGAGACATGCCCTCATCTGTAAAAATCAGTGGCCAAAATGGAGCGGAAGGCCAATGTGGGACAACAAGAGTAGCACGACCGCCAAAGGCAACAATGTGATTGATGACCCTAGGAATGAGAAAAATAGGTGGAACGAGCCAATTATTCTCTCCCGCCCAAGAAACAGAAAAGGCATCAACCGCCTCTGTTCCAGGGCACCAAAACCTGCTGTTGAAACGGGGTAACTGAGTATTTTCATGATTCGCAAAACGGTCAACAGAGTGAGGACCCCATTTTTCCTCAGCCAAAAGGAAATAGTCCCTCTTGACCCGCCAATCATCATAATCCACAACTCTACTAAAAAAATCAGCTCTGTCATTAGCCGATCTCGGGATCCATTCAACTTCCAATGTGACGCAATTGAGCAAGCACATACTAAAAATGCGCAAAGCTAAATGTTGCAAATCTTCCTTCATGCTTCCCACTTCAACAATTCTAGAGACGCTCTGATTATCCGTATACCACTTAATAGTGTGCCCTTTGACTAAGGGCAAAAAAGATTCCAGGCCGAGGGAAATGGCCTTTAGCTCCCTGTAGGAGGAGCTCTTCTGAGCCTCCTCGACACTCCACATCTTGTTAGAGATGGTGTTATGAAATTCTAAAATATAACTGGCACAACCCATAGAACTCGCATCTGAATAACATACACGGGTATAATAAGACTTAACAGACAACAGGCGCCTACAGTTAAGGAAAGGGATATTCTCTTTCCAAAAACAAAGTTCGTTCAGAGTCGAACCCGACAGGGAAAATTTGCCATCCCACGTAGGACTTCTCAAAATATCAAAATGGGAATACCTTGTCATGATACGAGTAATATTATTAAAGACAAAACCCATAGAGATAATCTTTCCAACAAACTGGGCCAATTTCCTAGCAGTACTAAAAGGATACTGCGAACGAATTGAATCAATCCCCAGAACAACACTGAGAATTCTGTCTGATGGGATGGAGATAGTATGAATGGATAAATCAATACAGTAAACCAACCACACTAAACAAGAAGTTGGCTGCCAAATAGATTTACTGTCATTGGGAAGGAAACCAGAGAGCTGAAGCGAAATCCTAACAAATGTTGAAGCAGCTTCACAGCGAGCGAAATCGCGGGCAGAACCGAGCCCATCGTCAAGGTAAACTGTTATTCTTATAGCATGACTTCTCCAATACCTGACAAGAACACGAACAACCTTAGTAAAAATATATGGAGCCGAAGATAACCCAAATGGGAGAACTGTAAACACAAAAAACCTCCTTGCCCCGTTCACATCCCAAGAAAACCCTAGAAATGTTTGATGCTGTTGTAAAATATCAATATGGTGATAGCCAGATTTAAGGTCGAATTTAAACATAAAATGATCAAAGGGAAGATAAACACAGGCGTTTCTGATGTCCTCAAACTTAAATTTCTCCTTCCAGATGTGTTTGTTAACATGTCTGAGGTCCAGAATTAACCTCTTTTTACCGCAACTCTGTATGGAAACAGACAAAGGATTCACAACATGAGGAGGGCTAGACACCTGAACAACTGAGCCTGACAAAAGAAGCTCCTGAATTGCCTCTAAAACAAAATCAGAGTGCGCGAGGGCTGAATGGTTATTATTAAAAAATGCATACTGGGGAACTGTTATAAAAGGAATGGTATACCCCTTGTCAATAACCTGGAGAATGAAATCATTTGCGCCTAGAGTATGAAACCAAAAACCAAAATGAGCTCTAAGCCTACCCTTGACTGCTTGAATACTATTGGGTGAATTCTCAAATTCATAACACTCTTCAATAACTAAACCGTCGTCTAAAATACCTATAATAGTATCGTTCACCACATTATGGTCAGATATGGCATCACTGCTGCCCAGAAGAGCCGCTCTCTTTGCTTGGGAAACTTTGGCGCTGTTTGTAGGTTGATTCGGCGCCGGCTGTGAAGTAAGCGTTGGGGCAGTTGGCACGCCAATGGCCGGTCTTGCCGCAGGAGAAACAGATGTCATAACGGGATTTACCGAAGGCGCCCTTTGACGTTTGAGGACGAAAATTGTTGAAATTCCTTGGAGTAATAGAGGCAACAGTAGAAGAAAAACCAGCTGACGGACCCGGACGCTGAACAACCTGTAGAAATGGAAGAAAAGACAGAAAACTAAGTGACGGTTGATTAAAGGCACTGAGATGACCTAAAGTGAGACCACAGGACGTGGTGAAAACTATTTATACAAACCCAAACAATAGGCGTGATAAACACGCCAAAATGCGATACGCATTATAGCATAATCTCCATTACGACGCCTAAATTCCAACGCAACGAGCAAAAATACATTTATTTTCTAAACTGCGTACCGAAAATAACTTATTTATGCTCTAAACTCTGTAATAAACATCACACACTAGCAAATACACAATAATGAATTTATTGTTGTATTGGAGGAATAGGTCGAGCGGTGCCAAAATACAAACCGCCACTCGCTAAAGCAAATAAAGAACGGGCAGAGGAAGCAAATAAAGGAAAACAAAATAAAAAATACTCAACTTCTGTCCGGACTTCGCAACGCGGGCATTCTTCTTCTTTCTCAACGCTCTCTGCTCAGCGGCACGGATCCTCTTTTCGTCTTCGGAACCAGAAGCGACTTCGTCAGAAAGATATTCATCAACTGCAGCCCAACCTGCTTCGGACTTGTCAGCAATTCTGATGAGCTTGTTTCTTCGCTTTATTGCCTTCGACGCAGAGTTGAGGGAATCGTCGAGTTTCAGAATGAACGCCGAAACTTGCTGATTTTCGGGGTTCTCAAGGTCGACTAGAGACTTCAGTGAATCGACAAAGGAAAGACTATGAGTGATGTGCTCCAAAGTCTCTGTATTGAACTCGAATTGTTTTTTGTTTCCGCTAAACTTGAAGGTTAAGTTTGTTTCGGACTTAAGTTTCTTCACGAGTGAGGAAGAAGATTTGAGCTGATCGTCCGAAAGCTCACGCTTTAGATGCGAGAATTTCTGATCAAAATAATCCCTCAAGTCTTCGAAGGACCCGCCAGAGACAACTTTTGAACCATCCACGCCTTCTGTATCAGTCATGATATACAAGCAAAACGCAGAAGTGACGGTTGATTAAAGGCACTGAGATGACCTAAAGTGAGACCACAGGACGTGGTGAAAACTATTTATACAAACCCAAACAATAGGCGTGATAAACACGCCAAAATGCGATACGCATTATAGCATAATCTCCATTACGACGCCCAAATTCCAACGCAACGAGCAAAAATACATTAATACTAGTAGACAGTCATCATTTATATATATGGGGCCAAGAGCTTTTTCCTCTGGTTGCCATTGTAGCAAAACATTACCTCCAATGAATCAATAATGATTCGTCTGGATTTTTCGCTTTCTTGAAATAGCGCCCTTAATTGGAACACTCAGGTTTGCTCCGAGCCTTTTGGCTTTCTCGATAGGAACATTTGATTCACCTTCATTCGAAGAAATGTCCTCCTCTGAACTTTCAACAAGAGCAGCCACGTTGAAAAACTTGCTCTTATTGGTGATACTGCTGACCGGAGTGACCTCAAAAACCACAGGCAACCCATTTAAGTAGCCAAAAAGAAAGGGTCAGGTACTAGTACTGCTGAGAGGAGCTCACGCACTCTTTATGTCATGTTTGAGTCATATTTATGATAAGTAAGCTCTTATATCATAATCATATATTTATTAAAATACTTTTGGCCGTAAAACAAAAAAAGTTGCCCGAAATGGCAAAAGTTGCCAAAACTTGTGTCTAAGCCTAACTATACATACCGTATACGTTCCTAACATTTTAATTGAAATAGTATAGTGTTCTGTTAAAATGTTATATCATGGAAATAAAGAAAAGAAGGGGAGGGCTAATATCCGGGGGGGGGGGGGGACTTATAACCGGAATCTTATTTTTGTTTGCAGGTGGATGGACCTAAAAGTGGGCGGGGAGGGGGGGGGGGGGGGGGGGGGGTATAACCGGCATTTTTGAAATTGCGACGTTAGTGTTAAGAGTTGTTTTACCAGAAAAATGTCCCTGATTTGTGATTTGTGGAAGGCGCTGGAATCGCCAAATACTGTGAGCTGGATGCCCGACGTTAGCCAAACAAAAATAATATTCCGGTTATAAGCCCCCTCTGGATATTAGCCCGCCTCTTTTTTCTTTATTTCCTTGATGTAAACATTTTAACAGAACACTAAACCATTTCAAATAAAAAGTTAGAAACGTATACGGTATGTATAGTGCAGAGCAATATTGAAATGAAGTGAAAAACGTATTTTTACAAGTCTAATAATGCTGTGTGTTAGTCCGCTCAGCTTATTTCATATTATCGCATTCCGAAACGCATTTTTATGCCGCTTACAAGCCCCCCGGATATAATACACCCTTCCCCCTTGAAAGCTAACTGAAAACCCCTTAGGTATAACCGGTATGCTGTTAGAAAGTACGCATCTAGCATGGCAATGGTGGCGACGGACAGGGGTACTCACGGGAAAAATGACAAGTTTGTAGTATTGAATCAGTTCTTTCAGTTTAGGCCTTTATTTTCCGTTTGGTTCAGGGGTTGTGGGAGTCAAACGCAATTAAGCCTTCCTCATGCGGCCCGCATTATTGGCTTTTTTCGCTCCCCGGTCCACTGGGAGTGCATGTGAACGTGACTAGGTCACGCAACCAATTATTTTATGGCCTTTCACTGACCTCTTGTTATTTACGAGTGATGGTTTCTTTTGCATCGCTTAATACAACTAAATGGACGGCAAGATGTGACTATATTTTTCTGTCCTTAATGTTTTCTCGTACATTTATGTCTGCGACATTTGGATTGGAAGTCATCGGATATTTTTATGTGAGTACACTGTGTGTAAATAACGAAACGTCTGTAACAACATTTTGCGAATATCAAATGCTGTAATGTCAAGCAAGCCATGGTTTTTGTGAGATATCTATGTAAGAATCCTTGTATTTCTGCTGCTTACAACAAGGAAAAGGCGAGACAAGCTAACTTAAACATTCCTTGAACTGTTCAAAGACTTATGCCGTATTTTGATACGTCGGCAACAAGGTCGATCAATGATACATATGATTATAGCTTACATTTTAACTGAATGCGTCCTAGATAAAAATCATATGAATATTATAGCTTAAAACATGGAAATGTTGTTTTCAAAGCTTTAAAGACCTGTTTAAGGGGGGTAGGGACAAAACGTGGGGTACCTCATGGCCTAGGCCATGGGGTAGGCCATGGTGTAGGCCATGGGGTAGGCCATGGCCTACCAGTGGTTAATTTCTTAAAAAAAATTCTAAAAAGTAAATAAATAATTCCTCTTAAATACTGTAAAATCTCTGTGTTGTCTGTTCCAGCCTTGTACCACTTCATACAACTTAAAGACAGGGAGTTTGTACTAAACGGAGGGGTAGACTATTAAAAGGTACAGTTTTTTTGCGGGGGAGAGGGTGGGAAATCTAAATCGTGATTCTTGAAAACAAAAACGGGGTTTTCACTAAAATCCTAAGTGATAATGCATCCAGAAAATCCAAATCCGAACGCAGCGGCTACTTCAGATAAGATCTTAATCCTGATGATTCATGCCGGGGAAAGGATTAGAAAAAAAGTACTACCACAGGGAACCCAAACGCTGTATTACCTATAACATAATCATTTGATAATAATGTTATTTCCCTGTATCTTATTGAGTCGTTTAGGAGCTGCGATTTGAATCAGAGCGAAGACGGTTGACCTTGCACGTTTCAAATGAATTATTGTGCCTGCCGCTTCGTAAATACGACGTGCCTATTACGTCTCAAGTTTCCATGCATTATCAACTCAAATTTTCCATTTATACCATAACTATTTTATATTCAAACTATCCTTGGGGGAGAATCTCGGGTTTCAATTTACACACCTTTTTATAGTCAACCCATGAAGTTCTGTCTTTTAGTTCTATGAAGTGGTACAAGGCTGGAACCCTTGAACACAGAGATTTTATGGTATTCAAAGAGGAATTATTTATTTATTTTTTTTTTTAGGATTTTTTTAAAAGAAATTAACCACCGGTAGGCCATGGCCTACCCCATGGCCTACACCATGGCCTACCCCATGGCCTAGGCCATGGGGTACCCCACGTTTTGTCCCTACCCGTTTAATGGCCAATTTCGCTGTTTCGTTCTTAAGCTCGCCGTCATTCCAGCGCTTAAAATTCAATTAAATCGAATGCGAAGTTGGTGTCAAGCTAAAAATAGCCTTCACGGATAAATCTCTCAGTAGCGCTGCATTCACGGGCCACCAAAAATAATTTCAGAATAAATAAAAGACAGATTCAGCTATAATGTAGTGTTGTTTTTTTGCCTAAAACGCATGTACCAGACTGCATTTTACTAATTCGAAGTTTCCTTAAATTTGCCTTCTTGTTTACATGGCGAAGATAGGTGTTTTGTACCAGACCAAAATGATTTTTAAAGTTAACATTTCCGACAAAATTTTATGGTAAAAGAAAGCCAAAAAGACGTTTTATTCACTGTGTCAAAGGCATTGTAGGACACCGAATGTTGCGATAACAGGAGCGTTTTGAAAATGGTCCAAAATAGCCAAAATTCAATGGTCCATGAAAGCACCCGCGGACTCAAAAGGCTGATTTTCGACTTATCGAAATTTTAAAAAGTAAAATGAAATCGAACCTTTTAAACCCATTTTCGAAAATAGGTCACTAAATAGGTTCTTTTGGTAAAATAAAAATAAATTCGAAATTTTGCCAGTGTCGTCGGATTCTCGATATTTACAGACATCCGCTTTTAATAAGCGCCCAGGGCGCTTAATCGAATAAATACGGTATGTGAGCCAGATATTTTTAATATTTATCCTCAGTTGTTCAAACGGTGGATAGCGCTATCCATCCGATAACTCAGTATCCAGTGGATACAGTTATTTCAATAACGGTTGTCTGAAGAATTGTGCATTGATGCATTCCAAGACCAAGGCATTGTGGGTCCAGCTCATGTAAGTTTGAGCCTATCTCCCTATAGATATCTTCCGCAATTTCTGTGAGCGCATGGTTTGCATCGCTCAGAATTTTCTCCATAATAACAAGCTCTTCACGTGGAGCAAAGTTAACGCAACACAGCCATAAGGCCGACCAAGCGTAGAGTACGATACAGAACCGCGAGTGTAATATTTTTCAAAATAGCAATTTCTTTTTTTTCTCTGACATACTTTGGTAGAACCCAGTTTTTTTTTTAGTAAAATTTGGAAAATCTCTATGAACCAAATAAATTGCCTGTATGGAGTCGGTATAATCTCCTGTGAAGAGTATTTTGAAAAAAATTAGCACGCGAACTCACAATGCCTTGAGGTCTTGGAATGTTCCAATTAATACACAATTTTTCAGACGTTTATTGAAATAGCTGTAAGCGTCAACAAAACCAATTGTGTTATCCACTGGATAGAGAGTTGAACAAGCGAAACCTGTAGGGGAAACTGTCAACCACTGGCATTTTATCTGTACTATGCAGTGAAGTAAAACGTTTGCTATAGCTTCACTCCAATTTTGCCAACAGAATAAACGTTGAGCAGTATGTCGCTTATTTTATAAAAGCATTCCCCACATTCTAAATGATTTAGCTTAACGACATTGTGAGTGTCATCATTTGAACAAACAGATACTATTGATAAAAGGATGTTAAAGTGATATTTTTTAGCCCTGCGTTGTATGACTGAAATATGGGAAGCATTCGGATGAGTTCGTGGCTTGTTAGGGTTTCCAGCCTCATTGGCCCAAAGTATAATGACCAGCAATTCGCTTGAAGAGCTTGTACAAAACACGTGTCACCTAAACCTGTATAGATGGTATCGTAATACAAAACAAAACTTACAACTTTCCAGATTAAGTGGGCAGACCTGGATGTCCATGGGAAACTTTCTTAAATCAACCGGGCAGGCCGCTTTGATAGTCACCCTAGCAAGAAATGAAAACTGATAAGTGCGTTAGATGTGTACTGACTTCTGACGCATGGTATGAACATATTCTCACGAATATTAATTATACTCAGTTAAACCTCTAACAAAAGTGATCCGTAAATTATCATTCATTATAAAAGTCATTAATAATTCATAACAGTTATGACAAATCAATAGGTGGTATTTGAGTCACATGTACACCTCTGTAAATCCCAATACAAATCAACTGAGTTGATGAATTATTCATATCAAACTTATTCCCCTCTGCGTGGAACATTTGATCAGATTCGTAATTTTCAGCCCGGGCAAAGAACATTATACCTTTTAAACCCGACACAATTGTTTTCTAACAGAAATTAGCTACCCAAGAGGCCCAAAACAAAAATAAAAGTATATTTGGAAGGTAAGAATGGTGAATTTGAGAAACACAGCGAGAGGTCGGTCAAGGTCAAGGAACAAGTTCCTTGGATATCACAAACTAAAATACATCACTTACCGATTAATATTAAATAATTAAGTAAAGGACAAGGTGGGTTTATTATGCCTATGATGATTTCTTGAATGCTGAGAACTCTTAAATTTTTTGTTACCGTAAAATAATATCTTTCAAAGTGTTTCCAAAATGTATTCGAAAAAGAACAATAAAAAAAGAGGTGGTCTAATGTTTCTGTTTCACTGTTACAAAAGGTACAGTTTTCGTGTACACTATAACCAATTTTAAATAATTTGTTTGTATAGAGGATTGAATTTAAAATTTTGTATTGGAAAGCTTTTACATAAGGTTCATATACAACGTTATGAGAAAGGGCGTAAGCAAGTTTTAATTCTTCCTCAGTTAAGTTAAAATTTTGTCTTAGTTTCATAGCATTGTTTGGTAGCTGAGCTTTCCTGCTTATTATTAATGTATAGAAGTCTTTCGATTTCTTTTTTGAAATATCAAAAATAACATTGTTACACTTAAAATAAGGAAGGCGCATTTCGAACTTATTCTCAAGTGTTTTTAAGTTACACGGTATAGAGTGTCTAAGACCAATCCATGTAAGAAAATTGGCTTTTGGAACTTTTTTTCTCATTATTTCGAAAGCATTTATATTATTTAGATTTAGTAACAAATCATTGACAGTGCAAATTCCAGCATTGTAATAAGTTTTTATAAAAAACAGGTTTTCCATCAATTCTAATGTCTTTATTGTTCCAGATTATAAAGAGCCAGTATTTCTCTTCAAAGAAAAGATCTCGAAATTCTGACCACCAAAGCAAAAGTTCTCTATAGAAAGTTGAGATTGTTGAAAGATCCTTTATCGAGTAGTTGCACTCAAAGATGAATAAATCCCCAAGTTGTTTTAGAAGGTGTATTAAATAGAACTTCCATGTACTATCACTATTATTAAAAATTCTTTTCAGCCAAGCCAGTCTTAAGGCCTTGATCATACTTTCAATATCTATCATTTTTAAACCACCTTCTTCGAGAGTGTTTATGGCCGAAAGCCTCGTCACTTTATCTTTTCCTTTCCATAAAAAGGTGAAAATTATGTGATTAACTTGCTTAATAATGTCTGATGGAGTTGGTAATAATGAAGACACGTAGACTAATTTGGGGATGAGTAGAGATTTAATTATAGTAACTTTGCCATAAAGAGATAGCCCTCTTGAAGACCAAATGTTTGTAAGTTTCTTCATCTTATCTAGTTTATCTCGGAAATTTTTTTCATAGAGTAATAATTGGTCATATGTTAAAAATACACCCAAGGCTTTAATGGGTTCATTTGGCCAATTTATACCGAGTGGTTTTTCATCGTTATTCTTTTGAGACCCAATCCACATACCTTCTGTTTTTGAACTGTTGATTTCAAGTCCGCTTAAATTTTTAAAATGATCTAATTGTTGGAATAGAGCATTTGCCGAGTCCAAATTTGAAAGGACCGCAGTAGTATCATCTGCATATTGTAAAATTTTTGTTTCATTGTTGCCTATTTTAATTCCCTCGATTTTTGGATCTTTACGAATAGAAATTGCCAAGGTTTCAATGACTAGGAGAAAGAGGTACGGAGAGAGTGGGTCACCCTGTCTCACACCTCGCGCTAGGGTGAAAAAATCTGATGCTAAGCCATTATTTATAACGCAGCTCTCGATGTTGTGATAAAATGTTTTGACCCACTTGATTAAGTCAGGCCCGAAATTAAAAGCTTTTAGACAATCAAAAAGGTAGTGCCATTCTACAGTATCAAATGCTTTCTTAAAATCAATAAAAATCAAAATGCCCGGAATGTTTTCATTGTCTGTGAATTCCATGATGTCAAAAATCGATCTTACCGTTTCTCCGATGTAGCGATCTTTCACATAACCTGTTTGATTGTGATGGATAATGTTTGGCAAGACATTTTTAACCCTAACTGCGATTACTTTTGAAATGATTTTAGCATCAACATTAATTAGAGATATAGGTCTCCAATTTTCTATCAGTGTTCGATCTTTACCTTGTTTCTCAATTAGAGTGATGACTGCCTTTCTTTGCGAGCTGGACATTTCTCCATATTTAAAGGACTCTTGTACACATTCCATAAAGGATTCGCTAATTAAATTCCAGCAGATTTTATAAAATTCTATTGGTAATCCGTCATTGCCAGGTGATTTGTTGTTTTGGAAGCTGTTTAAAACAGACTCTAATTTCACAAAAGATATTTCACCTTCGCATGAATTCTTTTTGTTCTTCTGATAATGTTGGTATATTTAAATTGCTTAAAAACGGTTCCCTGATTTTGATGTTGGTGTCATTGAATTGTGATTCATTCAAACTGCGATAAAAGCGTTTCTGTTCTTCAAGTATTTTATAAGGATCAGTTGTAATGACTCCGCTTACACATAATATTCTAATATGCTTTTTAACGTTATTTCGTTTTTCTAAATTTAAAAAATACTTTGAACTTCTTTCTCCGTGTTCATGCCAACGAGCTCTCGCGCAAATTATGATACCTTTCGTTTTTTCTTCGTAAAATTTTTCTAGGACTTCTTTTGCTTCATTTAAAAGGTTTTGATTAATGATAGAAGGAACTTCTTCGTATCTCTTTGTTGCTTCTTCATAAGTAGTTTGTATGAGTTTCTCCCTAGCATTCCGTTCTTTTGCCTTTTGTTTAGAATAAAAAATTGCATGGTTTCTAATTTTATATTTCAACCAATCCCAGACGGAGCGTTTATCTGAAAGGTTATTTATGCCAGTTGTTTTCCATTCTGGAAAATTATTTTTTAGTTCATTCAGGTAATGTTCATCCTCAAGAAGAGATACATTCATTTTCCAATAGCCAGGACCTTTGACACTTTGATGTGAGTCCTTTAAAGCAAGGTCGATTGCTGCATGATCTGTTCTTATCGCTGGAATTATATCTGTTGATTCCACAAAATCATGCAAATTGTTTGATATTAGCCAATAATCTAACCGGCAGAATACTTGTGGCGAGCTTTGGCTCCAGGTGTAACTTTTAGTTTGAGGATTTTTGATTCTCCAAATATCAACCAAGTCAAGCTCATTTTGTAAACATTGGATGTTGTCTATTACATTTTTCCTTGGTACCATTACACCACCTCTTTTGTCAAGCTTTGGATTTAGCGGGCAGTTAAAATCTCCACCACAAATAATATTTTCCTCGCAATCTAGATTTTCTGTTTGTAGTGTTTTATGTAGATTTTTGAAAAATTGGCAGGTCAGTTTGTCCTTGTTTGGTGCGTAAATATTAATTAAGACATAAATTTTATCTTCTATTGCTACTTTAAGAATAATAAAACGCCCTGTGGGATCTGACACCGTGTTTTGAATTATGCAATTAAGGCCGTTTCTAATTAACACTGCAACCCCACAAGAATTTGGACTTCCATGCGAATAAACAATTTTTCCACCCCACTCGTTCATCCATTGTTTCTCTTGCTCTATTCGAGAATGTGTTTCTTGTAGAAATAGGATGTCAGCTTTTCTTTTGCGACACCATGTGAATATAGTTCTTCTCTTTTGAAAATTACCAACACCCCTTACATTGAGGGAAACTAATTTAAATGCCTTCACCATCTAGCAAATATTTTGTTAATAGTTTTTTTCCTCTTTGATCTGAATACTTTGAACACTAAGAGTCGTGAACCAGAGTGATGTTTCGATATTCTATACACACGACTTCTTGATTTCTTTCTATATATACTGCATGTAATAAAAAAAAAATAATTTCCCGCACAAAGTTATAGGCAAACACAACACAAACACATAAGCATAATATAAACACAAATAATTTATCGTACCAGCAAGTTGTCTCTTTCGCCGTTCTCGGGATTATATAGAGTATTTCATAATATTTCCATAATAGGGGAGCTTCTTGGTTTCTATTCCACGGTAGATATGCCCATCGATAATTAATTTGTCGAATTTAAAAAACGCCTTTTTATGTTCCTGTTTCGCTTTCTTCAAGATTGGATACAGTGCCTTGTGTATATCTTCCACTTCTTTTGGATAATCATCAGAGATCCCTATGCCCGTTCCATGCAAATTCTTTAGAAAAGAGCGTACATGTTCTTTGTCTTGATAGTGGCTGAATTTTGCTATGATGGGTCTTGTGTTACGTTGGGATTCTTCTTTAGGTTTTGCACTTGAAATTCGATGCACTCTTTCAAAACGAATGCCTTTAACAGCTTCTGAGGGAATTTGCATTTGGTTTGTGAAGAGTTTTCTTACTACTTCTTCGGTTTTTTCTTCTGGTTCTTCTTTTATGTTATAAATTCGAATATTTTCTCTCCTAGTATATGCTTCAAGCTTTATGTTTCTTCGCTTAAGAGCCTCAAGGTCAGCATCTATTAAATCTAAGTCGTCGCTATGTTCGTCCACAATCGCCGTTGTTTTCCCTACCTCCTTCTGAAGTTGCTCGATGTTTCCTTGTGCAAACGTGAGTGACGTTTTCAGATCTTTGACTTCTTCTCGTAAATCAATAATCATACTCTTCAAAGACTGAATTTCTTTAAGTTGTGACAGAACTCTGTTTAGCTTCTCATCTAAAGCGTCAAGACGAGCATCTGTTGAACGGCTTTCCTCTGTCATGGCCGCCACGTGTTCATCACTGTCGTCATCTGTAGGTGTGCTATTCTCTCTTAATCATTTTCGTTCTTTACGGTCGGCGGATGATTTGTCTTCTTTATCTTTCCCCATAGAAATTTTGTTCCCACGAGCGGCGAAAGGTTAGAAATTTAGATGAACATTTCTCAAAGAGACGGACACTATCAAAACGTGTCCACCTTCAAAGAGTCACACTGCGCAAGACTGCAGTCGATTCTAAATCTTTAGATGTTTAATGCAAAAATGTGAAATGCAACTGTTCAACCACTGATCCACTTACTTGTGCATACAACGAGTAAACAAAGGTGAATAATTTGCTTTCACATCGTTTTCCATCGTTAAATTCGTTCTGTCGATTCACAGTGACACGCGATGGTCAGGAAGCAAATAAACAACCAGTCCGTTGACTTCGGAGCCGAAATCACGAACCCAATCAGGCACAAACCCTCACATCTTATACATCAAAATGTTCCAAATTTCTTCTTCTTGTTAGATTTTGCGGTAACAGCCAAGTATGAGCATGTGCATTGGAGTTCTAGGCCCAGACTCTACAGTCGGTGCGTAAATGTAGTAATAACGTCTCTTAAAACCAGCTCGATCGCCAACAAAAAGTCGAAAAAACCCGAGCGAAATATTTTATTGATTGTCTTCAAATACAGTGAGATATAGAGCTTATAGATCTAAGTTTTATAAACTGTAGGTAATGAAGGTATCGATCAACTCGAAATACGGGAAAAAGAAGAAAATCTTCGAAAAATACAATGTTTTTGACTGGCCCGGTATTGCGTGACATTTTCACAATAAACCCATAGAGGCAAATGTTAACCATAAGTTTGATATGAACAGTAGAATTAACTTTTGATACAGACGCCTGCTCAGCTAATTAGTATTCATTAACTCTTCATACAGATGTCTACTCATTGTTTCATTTCATAAGTACGATAAAATATTCGCGTCCCTGTATGGGCCTTCGGCTCGCCATTGTAAACGTCCATACAGATCTTCCGCTCATATTCAGCCCGGGCCATAACCATTTCTAGATATCAGTTTCCCGTGATGTGATTGGCTGAGAAAAAACCAAAACAAAGCCAATTTGACCACGAGAGACTGGGCGCCAGTAAATGTCTCGGATATATTTTCACGTCGCCATATTGCAATGCGACGGTCGAGTGATACCATTTACTTCTGGTGTTGTTACAGAGCTTGAAACGAACATTTAATCAGCTTCTTCGCGCTCGGGTTAAGTCGCGCTTATTTTTTAAAGCAAAACCTCTCAGTGCTCTGAATTAACATGGCCAGTGAAACGCTGAGTGAAACGAACGCGCTGTCACGTACAGTACTTTTGTTTTGACTTAAGCTTTGCAGTTAATGTACAGTGGGTTCTTCTTTAGCTTTCTTTAACATTATGGAACTGTTAAGAATTGGGGGTATCTTGTTCATCGTTAATTTACTGCCATGTATTTGATGAGATGTAAATAATTATGAATTAATATTCTGCAAAATTTGAATGTCTTTGGTACTTCCAATGCATTACATTAAAATATATTTTCCGGGCAGCTGTTCAATCTGATGCAAGCATTATCATCAAATATGTAATAATTTAGCTGTGTAATAAATTTTTATGGCAAATCAAAATTTCTCCATGTTGTGTATTAAAATTATTGTCTGGTCAATTTCCATGCTCTGCAGATAATCCTTTTTCAGGTAAAATATGAAAGCTATCAGAAAAGACAAGTTTGTGTAAATTATAGTGTTGACCAGTAAACTATTTTTTGCTAATATTCAACAAGGGCCGTTGGATGGACCAGCTAAATTAAATGAACACTGTTTTCTACACACAAAATATTGTGAAAATGTTTTTTCAAGTTAGAACATTTTTCATTCAACATTTTGTTTCAGGAGCAGTGATTGATAGTTTAGCTGGGGCTTAAGTCAGCCAGCATTAACTTAATTGGCCACCATATACCAAGCTACTCCAATAGATTATGGTGTCACAAATAAAAGCAACCAAAAGGCAGAGTGATTAAAATTAAAATTTTTGAATTTATTTTCAACACTACTTGACAGTACAAATATTGTAAAGAATTTTAACATTAATTGTCCTGTCTCAGTTTCTTGTAGGACCTGGAACAAGTGATATTACAGTTTTAATTTGTATTGATTTCAAAAATATTGTAGTGTACAGTGAAACCCCTGTTAAGCGGCCACCTTTTATTAAGCGGTCACTTATCAAATGCCCAAAAATAAATCGCCCCCATACTTACTATGAAATTGACCTCTATTACAAATGTTGGCAATTTCCTAAGGGAGGCCGCGCTTACATGTAATATAGGTTTGACTGTAGTTACAAGTGGCAAGAAAACACTATTAAGGTAATTTTCTTCATACCAGTGCCATTATTATTTTTTTTTTTGAATTTGTTTTTCATCTCTATTTCATTTGGTGGCCGATATGTGAAATGGTTTTTGTAAACTACATAGAGATTACAGCATTGGAGATTTATAACTTCACTGCTGGTAAACAAAATTGCTTTGAGTGTGTGTTATTCAGTTGGTTTTAATATGTTCTTGCACTACATGTGATTGCTGTGAGTACTATTAGTATTTTGATTTTCGATAAAAAATAATACACAAAGTTCCCGGGAAAAAAATCCTCTCAATGACAAACCATGGGCTCCAACACCATTTACTTCTTTTAATTGGATAAGGTATAGAATAATACAAAAAAAAATCTGAGCATTCGTCTATAAGCTTTGCCCTCTCCTCTTGATTTTCCTTTGCCTTTTCAGTGCCATTGGACCATGCCCTTTAGGGGAAAAGAAAAAAAAGTCTCAAATTTCCTGTAATTGCAATGCATGTGAATTTAATTGCTCCAATTTAACGCTGTCCCTTCGGGACTTAATGAGTTCCAGCATGTGCATCACAACAGGGGAGTATTCTGCTGCGCATGCGCATTGCATCTCAGGCACTTGCCTTGTTTTGGTGACCAATGGCGGAGAAAGATTACCGAGTGTGTCAAAACATGCGCCAGTTGTGCTCCGTAAAAGGATTTTATACATTCAACAATCCAAGAAATAACTAAATGGGCTTTTGATGTGTAATTGTGGCTGGAATCAGCGAGTGAAAGAACACAGTTGAGTTCTAAATTGCAAAACAAATATGCAAAGCTGCTATCCATTTACGGGACTGACACCAGCACGTTGTGGCTTGCTTGGGTTTTTCGTGGTGGATATCTGATATAAAACGAAGGCTACTGCTCCAAAACCCTGTCTTATGGTAAATTTTAGTTCTCTAGTTTGTTCATAACATATAAGGATGTAAATCGGTGGTTCTCTTTCAGAGAAATCCAGCTCGAAAATTTTACGGTATTATGTGTGAAACCTTATTTTAGACTTAGTTGACAGTGAATTTCCCGTAATCGTAGAAAGAGTATCACTGTTCGGACATTAGAACTAGTTTTATCGTCCTTTCCTTCTTTGTTTTTTGTGGGTTTAATTAGCCCCAAAATCGGTGAAAATATCCCGATGCTTTCTTGAAAGTATGACCACACTTTTGCTAGGCATAGTCTCTGGTAAAATTCTTATTGAATTGCACACTCGACAAGCGTTTATGAAAATTCAATACGCGTATCGAACTCATTTCTAACAAGAGAACGTTCTCTTGTTTCTAAGTATTTCTTTTTATTTCAAAGAAATCGGCGGCATATTTTCGGGAATATTACTTGCTACATTAAGCCTAGAATTTCTTAGCTAATGAATATTTATTAAAAATCTAGGAAGAGTATCACATAAATATTTCTATCATGCTGAGCCTCACTAATGCTATTATCATCCTGTCATATTGAATTAGCTGGCAAAATCGGACAAGACATTATAAAACTTGTTTGTATTTAGCTGTTTTTTTGTCACATTATTACATGTGATGTATTAGAAGTGATAATTAATACATTACCTTAGTTAAGTTAATTTAACTATTTTAAACATCATATGAGCAGACAAAATTAGTTATTCACAGCTACAGTAAAAACCGGCATATAAGAACCTAAAAATTAAGAACATACTAGGCTAAGATTGGCCATTTTAAGTACCATTTTATTAGAACCTTGCAGTAAATGTATGTATATAAGAAATTGTAAATGTTGAGGCTAACCGTAAAAAAGTAGGTTCTTATACAGGTTTTTACTGTACTACACTAATATTGGCCCCTGATATGCTGCTTCCCCAGTCACGCAAACACATATATTCAAGAAAGAGAACAAAGCTGTCTATTTGTTCATAGCTTGCTACGGCCAGCAATTCTCCTTGGTTACCATGAGAATGGCTTTCAAACAATGAAACTTTCTGTTCCCTGCTGCTAAAACACAACAGCATTGACTTATCTGGTGTTGCAATAATAAAAGCACATTTATTGCCAGATGAGATTGTCATGAGTACCAGTGTGTCTTTGAGACAGGCTGGAGAGAAAACTGCACTATCTTCTATCATTGTCAGTCAAAATTTATCGTATCTTGTTGCTAGGGCCTCCTGGACATTTAAATTTGGCTGGTTTACTGGTAGATTCAGATTGTTGTAAAGAATGTTTCCTTCTCTGATTGAGTTAGCAAATGCTGCCACAGTTGATAAAATATTGTGAGGAGAAGGGACAGGAACTGTGCCAGACAGAAACTTCATAGCCCCAATGACAGCGATGATAGTACAAGCATTACTGCTTATTGGAATTCCAAAGATCAGGGACTGACATAGTTGTTGTGGCAGAATCCATTCAATGACATGACCGTAGTGTACATATGGATGTAGGATTAGTTGCTGTTGTGGCGGGAACATATATGATGGCTGTGATGGCTGAGTTGGCTGTGATAACTGTGATGGCTGGGTTAACTGCGATGGTAGAGATGACTGTGATGGCTGTCTTGAACAGACTCCTCCGCTGCATCCTGGACACTTGACAGGTCCTTGTTTAGGGCGAGTGTGTCCTTTTCATGGGTGTCCACATTGAGAACACTTTGGAATACGTCTGTTGTTAGAGGCTTGCTGCTGCTGTGGTATTGGGTCAGAAGTACTTCTTGTTGCGGGAGGTGTGTCTGGTGGACATGGAATAGAGGGTAGTGCAGATATTGATGCATTGGCTAGCTTAATATCATTTTCAATAGAATCAGTGTCTCCAGGAGCTGTTGAGTCAAGGCTATCATTTGAATCAGATTCACCATATTTTGAATTGTCACTAGACTTTGCAGTTTCAGTTTCTTTGGGTTCATTGGGGTTCAATATGGCATTTTTAGCAGTTTCAGCTAGTGATCTTGCTTTGTCTGCCAGAAATTCCTGACAGAGGACACAGTAGTGGGTATCACTTAGGCAGTCCTCATGGTAAGAATGAGAACAGCCCTCAAATAATACCCAACTTTATCTGTTTCTTGCTGTACAACTTGGCAGGTCACAATGTCGATCTGGTACTGGTTGGAGTAAACCATTGTAAGTCTTTGCAGGTGGAGAATTTGTCTTTGACAGTGTCCCGTATAAGTAGCCAGCCACCATAAACAATTTCATGCAAAAGACTGATCCTCCAAGGTTTGGGTGTCTTGGCTAATTTGCTTTTTGGGAAGAGATCTTTATAGATAATTTCATAGAATGGACGGAACTCAGTAAACACTGTTTCTCGTGCATTTAAGGAAATATGTAGAGGGCCAATACATGGTATAATTGATAAGATTGTAGGCTGATCAGATGTATCCTGTTCTTTTGCAGGTCCAGAGGTGTTACAAGGAGTGGTGTATGAGTGATCCAAATGTGAAGTGGGTTTGGTCAATGGTCTAGGAGATGGTTCAGATGATGGAAAATGACTTTGATATTTTTGTAAGGTTTCATAAACAAGTTGACTGGAATAAAACTGTGCTGGCCAGTCACCAGGTTGCAGAAGAAGATATCGTTTCATGTAGTCAGATAGCTTTGTGCCTAAAATGATATCATATGCAGCTCCAAAGTCGTCTCTACTCTTAAGTTGCAGTTCTACAAAATCCACTAGGTGTACATTATCCATCTGCTGCATGGTCTGGACAAACTCATGGTCACAGTAATTGTGTGTTGTTATACGGTGTATTTCAAACTCAGGATTAAAAAATGTGTTGGTTATCCAAGCAGGCATTACGAAAGCATAAGTTTGTGTGAGTCGATACATAGATTGAAGGCCAGATACAGTATTTATACAGGATGATATGTTCATGGCTTGTGGGTTCAGATAGGACGATGCTGGACAGGCTGGTATAGCTGGGACATTTTTGAAAACTTTAATTATGAAAGTACACATGGTTTTGGGATGGGTGAGTGTAGTTGTTAGTGGTCGTCGTATTGTATGTATGGCTGTATAGTCATTAACAACCAGCACAAGCTGCCACTCATGTTTGAATGCTTCATTGACAACTTGATCAATTGACTGTGCAGACCCCTCACTCAACTGTGTCACCAATTTATCAACCTTAGATATGCTTACTGTGTCCCCCAAAACATTTGCTGTCTCCATCCCTTCCTTATCGATATTTGATTGCTTTAAAAAGAGGGCGTGGTCTGTCTGCAGCCAGTTGCAAACTTGACTGAGACCATAACAAAGCTTGTATATAATAGCACGACATTTGTAACTATTGGAGGGTCTTCCAGACTTGCCAGATGAACATTTTCCTATAAGCTGCGATTTAATAAATGTAGTTATTACTACTATTGTACCTAATGTGAATAAAACTTGATAATATAAATAGTTCGCGTTTTGCTTTTTATAAACTTATGGAGATTTGAATAAAATTTTTCGAAAGGAGATTGTGTTGTCAATTTTTATTTGTTTGTTCATTCATTACATAGGTTGAAAAGCGATTTTATGTAAACAAAACAAGGCTTTGATTTTATAGTTCTAAACTTCACTCGCGTGGTCTTATGCAAAGTGTGTATTTTTTGCAATTTTGATTTCCAAATCAGTTTCTCGGACAATTTTCTTATTTGGAAATTAGTCGTGCTAGTTATTCTAGACGGAGAAAAATTGTTTTTTGTGAACGTTTGTACGGTCTAAATGTACTGTGCAGACGGTCGCGTAAGTCTGTTTTTGAGAATTGCTAAAATTGAAAAATAGCCTGGTCGTCAAACTTAATTATTGTACTTCCGACTTTTCACCTTAGTTAAGTTTCACCTTAGTTAAAGGGAGGATTTCACGGTTCGGCGCATGTGCAAGCTATGGCGTTTACAAGCCATTTAAATTCATTGTTTAGACCAATCGGAAGCGAGTAGATAACTCTGGCGGGAAATTTGCCCGTGAAAATGTCGCTGATTGAATGGATGATTATATATACCAATGTGCGCCATGAAAGCCACCAGAGCGTAGAATAAATCCTTCGGGTCAAAGGTTTTATTCAGTGTTGACTTTGTTGGTGTAATCCGTTGAAATTTTCTGTGAATTTTGGTCATCCTTCGCTTTGTTTGGACTAATTATAGTATGCGATTATTGAAGTAAATGTGAGTGGTTTTTTAACCGATAAAATTGGCAAGTAAGCGAATAAAGCATTTTAATCTGTGCACATGCGTCGAACCGTGAAACCCTGCCTTTAAGCTTGTTCAGAAAGCGACGCTGTTAGGCTCAGCCTATCTATATATATCTATATTTTAAATATTTATATATATATATATATATATATATATATATATATATATATATATATTTAAAATATTTAAAACAGGAAAAAGACTACACTTGTATCCCTACAAGCCTGTTTCGTGATTGCTCACTCTTCAGGGGATTTTATATTTTATATTATATTTTATTTTATATTTTTTACCATAAGGCGTCATTTAACAATGAAAATAGAAAGAACGATACAGAATTAAGTAAATATTTATGGCAGTTAAAGGACCGAAAACAGGAATATAACATCACCTGGAAAATTCTAGCAAAAGCCAAGGCATATTCGAATCAAACGAAACGATGCAATCTGTGTATTGCAGAAAAACATTTGATAATAACTAAACCGCAAATGGCTTCGCTTAATAGGAGAAACGAGCTTATTTCAACGTGTAGACACAGACGTAAATATATTTTAAAACACACCCTAGAATAAGTTCTACCGAAGCAAGTAGTGCGCGCGCATGTATTCTTTAGGCGCGCGCATATTTTTAACGGTTTTTTTAACGGTTAGGTAGAGTGTGCGTCTTGCGAAATCATACATATAAATAACGTAGTCAAACAAGGGATCAATCATTGTAAGTTTAACTGAGGAGTGGGTGGCAACACCTACGAAACAAGTTTGTATTAAACTTATGGTCATCAAAGTTGAGTGATTTTCCTTCTTGGATTATATATATATATATATATATATATATATGACTACCAGTGGTAAAACTGAAGACTTCATCTGCTATAAAAGTGCTCGATGGTAGAACCAGAGCTGTGAATAAAGATGAATTGCTGGAGTCGGACTAGTTCAAAAACATTTAATCGCTACTCGGAGTTTCATGCTTCTTATGAAGCAATCATCAGGCAACTGACAACAATAACGGTTACATGTAAAGATATACAAATTTGAAAATGGGGGCAATGCTTACTAGCGTGACATGCCGAGATGTAATTGGACGGCAAAAGCGCTAAATGATCAGGTAAATCTATATTAGGTAAACGCGGTATTTAACAGGAATTTCTTAGAATGTCTACAGATCGATGTCAGTTCGTTTCTATGATTAAGTGTCGACATTTCCGGCTTACAAATTATAAAATATTTCTCCCAAAGGCAAAGATTACATTTTTTGTTGACATTTGAATACGACCTAGCATGCTTTACTTTTCTCCACTTAATTTGATAATTGATTTTCCGTTCCTTTAGACTCCATATGTACTTGCTAAGCTCGGTTACATTTTTGTACCGTTCGTTCCTGAAAGAACATGTGTGGTTATTGTAGCGTTCCTTAAATGTCGTGTCACACAGTCCGATGTATGTTTGTTTTGTCTGTGGAGTCGCGACCTCTGCTTGATAGACAATGTTCCGGTCATTACAATTTCCTTCAAGTGGGCAAGAATTCTTGTTTCGGCAATTACAGTTGTTATCAATTTCTTCTGATTGATTTGATGGTTTGCTAATCTGGGCTTTGTTGTGACTGGCGATAATGGTTTTAATGTTGCTCATACAGCTGTAGCTCAGCTTAAGCGTGTTCCGGTTAAAGATTTTGTGCAGCAAGTTGGATTTAGGGAAATGTTGATCAATTAGTTGGAGGAAGCATTTACCGACTTTCGTTTCTACATTTTGGCTGTATGGCGGGTTGAACCACGTGATGTTTCTTTGACGGTTTTTGCTCTTTCGTGATGCATCAGGGGTTGGCGCTTTGTATGACAGGTTGTACTTGTAGCCACTTTTATTAAGTGCATCTTGGTACGCACCTTTGGCCTCGTCAAAGCATTCCTTGTCAGATGAAATTTCCGAAAGACGCTTGTTGATGGATTCGGGAATGTTCCTTAGAATAGAAGGTGGGTGGTTAGATTGCTTGTGTACGTACAGTGGTGTGTTTCCTTCTTTTGTGTATGGGAAGTGCTTTCCGCTTTTTAGGTCGAGTGTGACATCTAAAAAATTGACTTTGGTTAGGTTGGCCTCTACTGTGATCTTTAGATCATTATCACGGAAAATTTTGCAGATACCTTTCTTAATTCTTTCGATCTCTTGAATGCTGACAGCCCGTCATCGCGATAAAGACCGATGCTATTTCCGTACTTTTCGGTGAGGCGTGATAAGATGTAGCAACCAACCAGCTCACATGTGGCTACAAGTACAACCTGTCATACAAAGCGCCAACCCCTGATGCATCACGAACTAGTCCGACTCCAGCAATTCATCTTTATATATATATATATATATATATATATATATATATATATATATATATATACAGCTATTTCAATAAACGTTGTCGGATGAAAGCTTAAAGCCAAGACCGCAAGGTAGTATGGGTTAGGGTTAAAATCCATTGAATAAAAATCCCATACTACCTTGCGGTCTTGGCTCTTCGGCTTTTTCATCCGACAACGTTAATTGAAATAGCTGTATATATATATATAAAGTCCCGAAGTCCTCAGCTACGCTTGCGCTTTTTAGAGATCAACTTCGGTGTAAGAAACTCAAAGAAGGTAGCGTTTAAGATCGCCAGACACGTTTTCATTCTTATAATGGTTGTAGTTAATAAACTAATGAATGTGGCGAATGAAATTTGTGTTCGATCTCCCTTCAGAGTTTAGTTTTATATCAGTAAAGCATAAAAACAGCCTTTAGGTAAGGTTGCGGTTTAATACGAAGGAATTTTGGTTTGGTCGTTTGGCTATACAACACCGTTACAAAGACTATCCTACTCCGCTAAGATTCGCGGTTTTTGTATATCGTGGATTGTTGAAGGGCCGTGAGACGAAGGTTTGAAACAAAACAAACATGTTCTGTTCATGGCGGTCGGACGTGTTCTCCGCGGCCCGTGATTCTTCAACTGAGAAAGGCCAAGACAGGCTCCTTTGGTGATCTTAAAATATGAGCAACGTTTTCTAGCAACGTTTGCTCAAGTTTAATCGACAGCTGTCCCTATTCCATTGCTTACTCTGATGTCTAAGCGAGCAAATCGATCCAGTTCAAGCAGTTCGTGTTCGAAGCCTTCCCCGAAAAGAAACAAACATAGGAGTGACGATATGGATAGCGACCAAGAAAGCAACTCACCAATCTCGCTAAAGCAGCTCCTCGACAAGCTAAACTCCATGGAATCCAGAATGGAAGACAACTTTACAAATCTCCACTCGCAGATTGCTCAATTAACACACGAGTTTAAAGAAGATATCAATGGCGTCAAAAACTCGCTGAAGGAATTCGAAAAATCCCTCGACAGCGCTTGGATCTCCATCGAAGATCTTCAACAAGAGAACAAAGCCTTAAAGGACTCAAGGAGCTCCCATCAAAAGATGTTGGACGAGCAAGCATCAGAAATTCTTCGGCTGAAATCTGAGCTGACCAAAGTCAAAGCTGAAAATAATAAACTCGAACCTTCCCTAAAGGAAACTCAGGAGAACCTCATCGCCCTTGAGAACTACACCAGAAAGGAAAACCTGCGTTTTATGAATATCCCTGAGAGTAAGGACGAAAACTGCACAGACACCGTGTATGACATAATTGAAAATGACCTTAAAATAAACCCAGAAAACATCAGATTCCATGCTGTTCACCGTGTCGGCAAGCCACACACACAAGATGATGCCTCAACTTCTTCTTGACCGCGGCCAATAATCGCACGATTTGTAGTAAGAGAAGACCGAGACATAATATTCTCAGCGAAAAACCAACTAAAGTCCTTACATAGACTCAAGGATGCTTATATCACTCAGGACTTTGCCAGAGCAATTCAACAAGAACGAAAAATCTTAATACAAGCTATGTTCGCTGTCAAAAAAAAACCGCCGAGATGCAAAGATAATAAACAGAAAGATTTTTTATTGACAATAATGCTTATGACATCTCCAATATCCCATCAGAGTTTAAAGTAGCCTCTGCCTGATTTGATTCAATAAGCTAATTACCAAAAAAAATATTAGAACCAAAAAAAAAGGGACCTGATCCACTGGCTATTTCTCGGTATTCACTTTAAAGCTAAACCATGCAATTGTTTATGTTTTGTTTGTGTATTCGTTTTTATTTATTGTCGCCGTTCTGTGCAATTGTTCCTGCCCGTATATTGTTATAATTATGTAGTCCTTTGATCTGTGTTGTGTGTGAGTGTAACTTTTGCAGATGCCTTAGTTTTTAATCTGTGTAATTTCAGGTCATTCACTGTTCGACTGTCCAATAACCTAAATGCTGCGATCATTGCTGTTGTTTTGCAAATATTATGATCTGTATCTCGCATGAGGAATTGATCTCATATTATTCATTCTTGACACCTGTGCTGACTGCTCTCCGTATATATACAAACACCTAGAATAAACACAACTAATGCTCTGAATTTAAAATGCCTGTCGTTAAACGTCAGAGGTCTAGTAGTTAGGGACGTTGGTGATTCGGGACCGCCCCCAAAGACCCCTATGGAGCCTTAATTTAATGATTGCCACCGCCACCCACAGGTCCTCCTGCCAGTCGGCCCTGTGGGTGGCGGTGGCAATCATTAAATTAAGGCTCCATAGGGGTCTTTGGGGGTGGTCCCGAATGCACCAACGTCCCTAACTACTCACTGTGAATGCCGGTACGGTACGAGACCACTACCCCAGGGATGTATAGCCAATTGAATAAACCCCACCCCTGTGCATACCAACCCACATGGCAATGACGGCCCAAGGTCTTGACTTCAATCCAAAGAATCAAGAATACTTTGGTGATTGGTTGCTGTCCTTTGGTGAATCCCACTGGGACTATTTGCCAGACTTGATCAAGGATTACATCCTTGAATTGGTTGAAAGAAGTATCCAGCGTGACTTGGCTACCAAGGCCCTTCATCAACGCAGGATGAAATCTGTATGCCTTTCAATAAAAAATCATTATCACTGGGAACGCCTTTGCTATTTCCGTTTATTCACTTCACAAACATGTGAGGAATGCCAAGAACACTTCTCACCAGAAGTGGACATGGGCAGGCACAGGGGCATTTGTCCTGGCATGTCGTTTTATAGAGCTTTTCAGGGGCCCTTGATGCTTGCAGACATCGGCAGTGATGACGAGGAAGACTATGACAGCCCAAGTGCTCACGAAAGTTTCTATGGCATTGGTCGCTCAACGTGATCCAGTTGTGTGGTTATCACCAATTGAAAAAACATTCACCCTTCGTATATCAATGATGGCGACAACACAAGCTTTCATGAACTTTCTCAAATCGAGGAACACTGGACTGAAACAAAAGAGTGCCGACTGGCTCTCAGCCAGACAAAATACAATTGGGGCATCAGAGATTTCTGCCTTGACAGGATCGTCGCCGTTTGAATCACGGCACAGCTTGCTCATGAAGAAAATTCAACCAACACATATGCTCAACAATACGGCTTGTACCTGAGGCAATCTGTTCGAGCCGCTTATTCGCAAGTATTTTGAACAAAAACATTCTGTTTCCGTTTTTGGTCACAGCATATGTCTTAATCTGTCAAGAGAGCATCCACTTTATCGAAAGGTCACTTGTAGTCCAGACGGTTATTTTAAGGATAAAGACGGCAGCTTTATTCTCTTGGAGTTTAAATGCCCGTTCAAGCGAAAAATAGCGATTAACAGAATTCCTAGCTATTATCGCGATCAGATACAAACAGGACTTGCTTTGAGTGGCGACATGGTCTCCAAAGGCTTGTTTGTTGACGGCTATTTCAGAATGTGTTCTTTAAAACAGCTTGAACCAAGTTTAGCTCACAATTCTTTTCTCAACGCCGGGAAAACATACAAGACAAAAAATAAATCAACTCTTGCCTGGGGGGTCTGTTATTTATTCAGCAAACAACACATCAAGATCAATCAAGCCGAACTTATTGATCTTGGAGCAATAAAATCAATTGCTTTGTTTGAACATGTCATGGGTTTAATTACCACTAAAGATATTTTGGTTACATATGGCAAAATAAGAATGACGTTCACAGCCCGTGACGAAAATGCTGAATTTCTACGTTTAAACGCTATGAAAGAAGCGTTCTCTAACCCGCGTAGAGAAGGGCCGAAACCTGTCGCAATGTTCGCTTGGAAATTGCTCGATCTCACTGACATTTGGGAGTTTAAAAACCCAGATTTTTTGAGGGAAATCCAAAGGTCTGTTGAATGTTTTCATGAAAACCTATCAAAATTGAAAGGAAGAATCAAAAATTATACTTACACCGAGGACTCTGCCACAACTCCAAGCACAGGCGATGACAAGGCCGTTTTGGAAGCCTTTTTAATTAAGCAAGCGGCAAAGCTTACTCCAGAGTTCTGAATGCATTATTCCATAAATATTCGTTTTTGATTATCATCGCATCAGACATCCATTGTTGTCTCAGGTAATTTATAATCACCCGCTGCGGCGCTTGGCGCGGTGTTATAATGTTCAGGATTTTGTAGATCACAAACGTATAAGACATTCTCGGAAGCCGACCTTCTATTTGTTTGAAGACACGTTTCGTTTGAAGGATTTGATCGAGAGTCAACTGAACAGGTAGACATTTGAGCTTTTTTAAAAGTCGGTTCAGAGCATAACCAAATGAATAACTTCGGCCCGGTCGATGGCTTTGTCTGTGGAAATTGTTTTGCTGCGTACATGCCTGACCATCAGCATCGAGCACTTCCACACGGCTGCATCTTTTACAATAAAGTTCACAAGAATTGATTGATTGCAAAAAGGGGTAATAGGTCCATGATAACCGTCACGAATATAGAGCCTCCTATACACTATCATGACCATATAGTTTAGTAGCTGTAGTACCTGTAGTACCTGTAGTACTTGTAGTACCTGTAGTACCTGTAGTACTTGTAGTACCTGTAGTACCTGTAGTACCTGTAGTACTCGTAGTACCTGTAGTACTTGTAGTACCTGTAGTACCTGTAGTACCTGTAGTACCTGTAGTACCTGTAGTACCTGTAGTACCTGTAGTACCTGTAGTACCTGTAGTACCTGTAGTACTCGTAGTACCTGTAGTACCTGTAGTACTCGTAGTACCTGTAGTACCTGTAGTACTCGTAGTACCTGTAGTACTTGTAGTACCTGTAGTACTCGTAGTACCTGTAGTACCTGTAGTACTTGTAGTACCTGTAGTACCTGTAGTACCTGTAGTACTCGTAGTACCTGTAGTACTTGTAGTACCTGTAGTACCTGTAGTACCTGTAGTACCTGTAGTACCTGTAGTACCTGTAGTACCTGTAGTACTCGTAGTACCTGTAGTACTTGTAGTACCTGTAGTACCTGTAGTACCTGTAGTACTCGTAGTACCTGTAGTACCTGTAGTACCTTTAGTACTCGTAGTACCTGTAGTACCTGTAGTACCTGTAGTACCTGTAGTATCTGTAGTACTCGTAGTACCTGTAGTACCTGTAGTACCTGTAGTACTTGTAGTACCTGTAGTACCTGTAGTACCTGTAGTACCTGTAGTACCTGTAGTACTCGTAGTACCTGTAGTACTTGTAGTACCTGTAGTACCTGTAGTAACTGTAGTACCTGTAGTACTCGTAGTACCTGTAGTACTCGTAGTACCTGTAGTACCTGTAGTACCTGTAGTACCTGTAGTACCTGTAGTACCTGTAGTACCTGTAGTACCTGTAGTACTCGTAGTACCTGTAGTACCTGTAGTACCTGTAGTACCTGTAGTACTCGTAGTACCTGTAGTACCTGTAGTACTTGTAGTACCTGTAGTACCTGTAGTAACTGTAGTACCTGTAGTACCTGTAGTACCTGTAGTACTCGTAGTACCTGTAGTACTTGTAGTACCTGTAGTACCTGTAGTACCTGTAGTACTTGTAGTACCTGTAGTACCTGTAGTACTTGTAGTACCCGTAGTACCTGTAGTACCTGTAGTACTTGTATTACCTGTGAGTACTTCAGGTACTACAGGTACTACCTGTAGTACCCGTAGTACCTGTAGTACCTGTAGTACTTGTAGTACCTGTGGGTACTACAGGTACTACAGGTACTACCTGTAGTACTCGTAGTACTTGTAGTACCTGTGGGTACTTCAGGTACTACAGGTACTACTTGTAGTACCCGTAGTACCTGTAGTACTTGTAGTACCTGTGGTATCCGTAGTACCCGTAGTACCTGTACTTCTTGTAGTACCCGTGGTACTTGTAGTAGTTGTAGTATTTGTAGTACCTGTAGTACCTGTAGTACCTGTAGGTACTTCAGGTACTACGGGTACTACAGGTAGTACCTGTAGTAGTTGTAGTAGTTGTAGTACCTGTAGGTACCTTTAGTACTTGTAGTACTTGCATTACCTGTGGGTACTTCAGGTACTACAGGTACTACAGGTACTACGAGTACTACAGGTACTACAGGTACTACAGGTACTACTGGTACTACGAGTACTACAGGTACTACAGGTACTACAGGTACTACGAGTACTACAGGTACTACAGGTACTACAGGTACTACGAGTACTACATGTGCTACAGGTACTACAGGTACTACGAGTACTACAGGTACTACAGGTACTACGAGTACTACAGGTACTACAGGTACTACAGGTACTACGAGTACTACAGGTACTACAGGTACTACAGGTACTACGAGTACTACAGGTACTACAGTTACTACAGGTACTACAAGTACTACAGGTACTACAGGTACTACAAGTACTACAGGTACTACAGGTACTACAGGTACTACGAGTACTACAGGTACTACAAGTACTACGAGTACTAAAGGTACTACAGGTACTATAGGTACTACGAGTACTACAGGTACTACAGGTACTACGAGTACTACAGGTACTACAGGTACTACAGGTACTACAGGTACTACAGGTACTACAGGTACTACAGGTACTACAGGTACTACGAGTACTACAGGTACTACAGGTACTACGAGTACTACAGGTACTACAGGTACTACAGGTACTACGAGTACTACAGGTACTACAGGTACTACGAGTACTACAGGTACTACAGGTACTACAGGTACTACTGGTACTACAGGTACTACAGGTACTACAGGTACTACAGGTACTACAGGTACTACAGGTACTACAGGTACTACAGGTACTACGAGTACTACAGGTACTACAGGTACTACAGGTACTACGAGTACTACAGGTACTACAGGTACTACAAGTACTACAGGTACTACGAGTACTACAGATACTACAGGTACTACAGGTACTACAGGTACTACAGGTACTACAGGTACTACAAGTACTACAGGTACTACAGGTACTACGAGTACTACAGGTACTACAGGTACTACAGGTACTAAAGGTACTACAGGTACTACGAGTACTACAGGTACTACAGGTACTACGAGTACTACAGGTACTACAGGTACTACAGGTACTACAGGTACTACAGGTACTACAGGTACTTCGAGTACTACAGGTACTACAGGTACTACGAGTACTACAGGTACTACAGGTACTACAGGTACTACGAGTACTACAGGTACTACAAGTACTACAGGTACTACAGGTACTACGAGTACTACAGGTACTACAGGTACTACAGGTACTAAAGGTACTACAGGTACTACAGGTACTACGAGTACTACAGGTACTACGAGTACTACAGGTACTACAGGTACTACAGGTACTACAGGTACTACAGGTACTACAGGTACTACGAGTACTACAGGTACTACAGGTACTACAGGTACTACAGGTACTACAGGTACTACGAGTACTACAGGTACTACAGGTACTACAGGTACTACGAGTACTACAGGTACTACAGGTACTACAGGTACTACGAGTACTACAGGTACTACAGGTACTACAGGTACTACGAGTACTACAGGTACTACAGGTACTACAGGTACTACAGCTACTAAACTATATGGTCATGATAGTGTATAGGAGGCTCTATATTCGTGACGGTTATCATGGACCTATTACCCAAAAAGGAGCCACCACAGTCATAACAAGACAGGAGTCTTCGGTCACAGCGTTCAATCTCCATGTCATTGTAATGTTTTTGAAGATATTGCTGCCCAATCTCTGCCAACCCCACATCTTCGCATAACTGATAAAGTTTTTCCGGCAGGCACAAGCGGTGTATTTCTTTTGTGTAATCGCTGCCGTATAGCGAGCGAAGGATGGCAAATTTGTGTTCTTTGTCAAGTTGTCTGAACCGTGCGCCAAACTCAGTCATGTCTATATTTAGAGATTACAATTTTTCAATTGGGGGTTTCCCGTGACTTCCGGTGTTGTTGTGCTCGGGCCGTATTTAGAAAATTACGGCTTTTCGAAGCTTCTCGGGCATGCCGATGCGCCCCACAAATACCGAAGCGCCCCAATTTTGTTGAAAAAAGTTTTTCTGGGGCGCTTCGGAATATATTTTGAGGAAAAGTTTTTGTGGGGAGCTTTGGAATTTATTTTTTGAAAAAGTTTTTTGGGGGCGCTTCAGAATTTATTGGCGGGATTTTTCTTTAGAAATGTAGAGATTAAAACCTGAATTTAATCTCTCAAATCGGACTGTGATGCTGCGGTGAGAAGACTTATCTTTTTTTGAAACTCTTGTTTGACTTCCTTGCGAAGTTCGTTTTTGAGTTTCTCGAGGTCTGGCGCTTGTGTTTGAGTGCCAACGTTTTTTTTAGCCTTAACACCATCCCTGATTGCGGCTTTGAGTTCGTGATATTTTTCCACCTCACGAGTAATTATGGTGAATTCTGCATCACTGATCCTCTTGTCTTCCAGAGCTTTTGAGACCAGTTCATAGACAGAGTTGCGTTTAGCCAGGGCCAGTGTATAAATTTTCTCGTGTTTGGCCACTTTTCGCTCCAATCGCTTGTTAGCAGCTGTGAAGCCAACTGATGACAGTCCACAGATGGTCGCGATGCCCGCAAGTGCTGGACTTGCAATTATTCCGAACCCAGTCAATGCAGTTGCAAGGGCCCCTGATGAAAGCCCGACAGAAAGCGACCCAAGGCCAACCGCTGAGTAATGAACCAATGATTGGGTTCGTTTATATTTCTTTGCGACCTGACGGTAATGCTCGGCTTCGTCAGACAGCTCTTTAAGCAAGTCAGAGATCTTTTTGAGCCGGAAGTCTTCTGCATTGATTTGAGCGATCTCACGCATGGGGTATAGCTGTTGTGTCTCGCTGTATTCGGGGGCCGATGGCAGCACATTGGCAGAACTCATGGCATTGGTATATATATGATTTTTTAATTTATCTCAACTTCAAATTCCAAAGGCTCGCCATTGAAGTTGAAGAGGGCATTGTTCTCATCCCTCACTGACAGCGTGATAGAGTTAACATAATTACTAGACGAGACGTCACGCAAGACGTTCTGTTGTGTTGTCTCGTAATGAACCTTTTCAAAAGCTTTTCCAAGAATATCAAACCGAGCCAAAACTGTCGAAGGCTTACCGTTGAGAAGGTTTTGTTCTTTATCAACCAGATCACAGTGGATGAAGTAAGTGCTTGGTGCCGTTAAACGCTTGACGAAGGTTATTAGCATCAATACAGGACTTATGCCAAGCAATTCTGCCAGATTGGCACTAAGCGTCACACTGCTGCTGTTATTCGTAATGACCATGGCTCCATATGGCCTGTTTGTTTCAATTGTTAGATTTAAACGGCTGTTATAGTCTTTTAGGCTTTCAAAGTCTTTTGTTAAACTCTCAATAGAGTGATGTCCTGGAAGTAAGGTTGCACCACGTTATGAACCATTAGGCGGAGGGGCTGTTGGTGAAATCTTTGCTTCTTCTTTCAAATTATGCCACGAGTTGAAAATTGAGCAAGAAACAAGACGGATGTAATTTGGCCTCGGAAGTGCGTGGTCGAAATAGATCGTGTGAGGGTTCGAAGACGTGACGATTGTTAACACAACCATGACAGATGCGAAGTATATAATTTACATTTTAAATATAAATATATACAATCATGTTTGGCAGACGGCCTGGTGGATTTAATCCTAATTCAAATCTTGGCATCTCCATCGGCGGCCACAATTACGGGCCCCCACCTCCTTTTAATTCAAACCTAAACGTCAATAGCCATCCTCCATATAAGCCACCGCCCCCAAATCCTGAAATTGCTTGGTTGAATTCACCGGAGGCAGCAAAGCTCTCTGCCGCGGCCAAGGCCAAGGCAATTTCAGACTTCAAAAAGCGTTTCCCTCGCGCCGATATGTCTCACTTTGAAGTGGAAGTAGATTTTGGCGACGACCACAAAACCGCCACAGGGGAAGTGCTTTACAAAGAGGGCCAAGGCTCATGGGGGGTTATCACAGAAATGTCCCACAAAGATTGGACTGGCGCCGAAAGAGACGCTCTTGGTCTCCATTATGACGGGGGTTTCCCTTATCAGTTATCGTTGGGGCAAAACATGTCATCAATCCCGGCTATTGCTTTCGACACAACAATAGACAAAGACATGATGATTGGTGCAATCTTGAATGACAAAGAGCAAAGGATTTACGTCACGCCAACTGAGTATTTCACAACGAAATACAGAAATATCTTCAGGGACACACAGATATCCTTCTCAACCGCCAAATACGGCCGAAAGTGGATGGGTGGCCCTCATATGAGTTTTTGGCCGCAACAACTCTCCTTTGCCCTGTGGTGTGCAACAACCGGCTGTGGAATCTCGCGTGACATTCTATTCGATAAGAACTCCAGTTTATCCCTAACCACACAGCTCCGGTCGTTTTACCGGTTTCGCGTTTATTTCACAACAAGGCGAATACTCTACCAGATGGGTGGGGAACAAAGCGTAAGTGCTTTGCCAGATGACCCCCCATTTAACCAGAAAGACAACAAATACAACATCGACGCGTACAAGAAGCTTTGCATAGAGTTCGGCATCGACCCCAGTTCTGACTTCCGGTTCACACATGGCAAGAACCACGGTCTAGGGAATGTCTACATTTGGGTTTATGGAGATGGCCCAACATCTACCGATTACACTTATCCAGACTCTGATCTGGCTCTGTTCGATGATGAGCGAGTGACTGACAGAAAAGACTCCAATTATAAAGCCAATGGAATAACTTACGTTCGTAACGATCAAGGGGCGGACAGCCAGGGCTCGCACGTATGAACCAATCAATCGAGGCCTTTGTGTACTGCATTCTTGGTTCACAAGCCAAAACCCGCAGCAGCATCATTGGAAGAGGAGGACGGGCCTTCGAAACGCAGAGAGTATTTCTCACCCATCTAGAGGAGGCCATAATCCTGAACGACATCGCAACAAGCGTGCAGCGTTACCAGCTTGCCATCCAAGCAACGAAAGTTCGCCTGAACTTTGCGACAGCACCCGGAAGCTGGCTCATGCCCTCGCGCATGATTATCAACACAGAGAGCGTGATCGGGTATAACAACAATCTGCAGGAGGCAACACAAGGAATGAAGCTGGGGGTGAACAGTGGTGTTAATCTGGGCACGAAAAAAGCCTCCCTTCGCCACATGGACGGTGGGGCGACAAAGATTAATCCACCAAACAGTCACCCATCAAACCCGATACATACACAGGCCACACAGGCACAGGGCATTGCGCCCAAACCGAAGGCCACACCACAACCCACACCACAACCAACACCAACACCACAACCAGCCCCACAACCCGCACCAGACCCACAGCCCGACCCGCATCACGTCTCCAAGGCGCTCATTGCTATTGGCGCGATTGCTTTGGCAGGCCTTTTCGTTTGGGCCAGATAAGTGTGTGTTCAAGACCTCGAACGCTTGGTGACCCTTTCAACAAGGAAGGCCACCACGGCAAGGATGAGCAGCCAGGCGTGTTTGCCTAGAAAGGTGATGACCGACCCGGCCGTTTTGAAGAGGAAGCCCACAACTGAGCCAATGAGGCCAGGCAGGGCGTTGGCTGCCTTTTTGCCAAGCTCTTTAAGCCCGTTGCCAATGGCTCGTGTGGCCTTTGCCAGACCGCTCAAGGTGGAGAGCACAACAGCACTGATGGTGATGCCAGCTGCCAGAACAAGCGCTTGCAGGGTCCATCCGTATTTCTTGAAGATTTCTCTGACCCGCTCTCTCAAAGACAGGGCGTTTTCCCTTTCTTGAACCTGTGGTCGGAGCCTTTCCAGCTCTTCTTCTCGCTCGGCAACCCTGGCTTCCGCCGCTTCTCTTTCAGAGGGAGAAGTGTTCTCATCCTCTATGACGCGCCTGTCTTCAGCGTTCTGTCGTTCAAGCTCGGCTTCTCTTTCGTTCAACTCATCAAGGGGTTTGGTTGAGTTCAACCCTGCTTCAACTTCATTTCTTTCCTTCACCATTGCAGAAAGGCGTGTTCTGGCTTTGTCAACCTTCGCCTGTACTTTGGCGCGTTCTTTGTCTGTTGGTTTTTGTATTTTTTGCAGGGCCTCCAATTCTTTTTTCTGGTTTTCAAGATCTCGTTTAAGATTCTTTTCCAACAGTTTCAGGCGGTCTATCTCGGCTTGATTTTCAACGACTGAACCGTGTTCCTGCTCCAGAGCCTCCCTCCTCGCTTGAGTTTGCTCAATTCTGTTTCTGAGGTTTTGCACCTCATTTGCTGCTTGTTGTTTTTCCACAGCAGCCCTTTCATCCTCCTTCAGTTGTTTTTCTGTCTCCTTTAATCTTTGCCTGCCTTCCATTATTGATGCATTGTCTTCAGAGACAAGCTCTTCAGCGCTTGGGCCAAGGGATGTTTTGAACTTGTCCGCGAAGGCTTTGCGGAGGCTCCCATCTCTATTTAAAACGAGAGTCTCGCCGCCCCTTGCTCCAAAGGCAACAATTTTGCCGTCATTTGCTGGTTTTTTACCATAACCTATTGGGTCTATTTTCGAAAAGTCTGCTTTTGGGTGGCCCTTTTTGATCCAGTCCATGGTTGCATCGATTCTTTCTGCTTTTTCATTTCCGTCTAGGATGTCTCCAAGCAGAGGGACGGTGTCAGGATCACCTGGCAGCCCACTTTGTTCGTGAGGCATCGTATTCATTTCATGCTGTTCACCGCCATGGTATGGGGTGGATGCAGCGCCTGGTTGAAAAGGTGTTGTTGTGTCAACTTCTTGTTCGTCGTCGTCATCATCGTGGTCAATTCCATGGTCAACCCAAGGATTATCGGGCATATCTCCTGGATCAAAACCGCCTTCAGCCATCGTGGGTATATAAATATAATTTTAAAAACACAAATATATACCAATGGCTGTGCAGCCGAACCAACTCCCATCACACAGTGAAAAGACACTGGGCGCCATGAAAGCAGAGCGAACCGTCAAGCGCATAACATTCAACCCAACTGCGGCCAACCCGGGCGAGACACTTTATGTCTCGGTGCCCAAGCTGGGCGAGCACGATGTTATTGTGTCCGGCTCACTTTCCCTGGTCTTCAACATCAGCCTAACCGGCGGCCATGCAAACAACTATCTCGCGAGAATGTTTCTCGGGCCCTGGTGGACAGGCTCGTTGTGAAGTTTGCAGCCACCACTGTCCAGGACACGGTTGGGTTCGACATCTACAAGATCTTCGAAGATCTCTTCAAATCAACCGACGAGCGGGACAACATGCTTATGGAGGGCATCCAGACCGCGGATTTGTGCAGGATCCGGTCTGGTGCTGGAGACAAAAAGACCTCCGGCGTGGATGTGGAGAACAAGCTTGAGACAATTTACAAGAATAAGTATCGCATCAAGCTGGATCACCAAATCTTAACTGACCACGGAGTCCTGTACCCTCAAGCGCTGTACAGCGATCTGGTCTTCGAACTGACCCTCGCCCCCGCAAACCAAGTTGTCCGAGGCTCAGACACAAGTAAGCTCGTGTATAAGTTGGAAAACATCCAGCTGGAGTATGAGACCATCAGAAGTAAGGAGCTTGCCGACGAAGCAACAAGCGCCTACACAAGTGGCAAGGAGTTCGCTTACGACCTCGTCCAGCGAGATCGGGTGCATCCATTCTCAAAAAGTGGTGACACTCGGTTGAATCTTCGGATTAACCCACAGCGCCGGTCTCTCAAGGGCATACTCTTGCTGTTCATCAACCCCTACACGGCTGGTGCCCGGGACTCTGAGAACTATTTCAATCCCGACATCACCAAAGTGAAGGTCACAGTCAACGGCGTTCCAAACAGGCTTTACAACGAGGGCATCAGTGGTACAGACATGTGGAGAGAGATAACCCGGCATTTTACCCCACACACGGAGGGCAGGCCTAACATGAACTTGACCAAATATCTCACAGGCAACAAGTTTGGCCTCTGGATTGACCTGCGGACCATGGCTGACACATCCCTGCACGGCGGCGGCCAACGGCTCGTCAACACACAAGATGGCGTGCAACTCGAGATCGAACGAAACGGTACAGGGTCGGGGAACGCACTCTGCCACATCTTCACCCTCTCAGACGCACAGATGAGCATCATGGGCAGGCAGCTGGAATCTGTACAGTACTAAGTAAACGCAACACGCATATATATACCATGACCACAAAACAACAAACCACAAACAAGATCAACTTTATTGCCAAGCCGGCTCCCCTGCCATCCACCAGACCATTATCACACACACAAATACAAAGACTTCTGGCAAAGGCCCCAGCCCCGCCAGTTTGCGAACCAACTAATATAGGTGTTGGGTATGGACCCAAGAAAGCTGCCATTCAATGCACTAATCGTGGGCCCCACCAACTCTGGCAAGACACAGTATCTTCTCTCCCAACTGGTGGGGGCCTTCCGGGGTTGTTTTGATTACATCGTTTTATTCTGCCCCACATTTGTTAAGAACAAGACATACGATGGCTTCGTGGATCGCGATCCACACATCTTCGTGATTGTCTGCCAACAGCATGAAATCGAAGACTGGTTGAGGCTGGCGAGCTTCTTTTTCGCATGCACCAACACTTTATTCATTCTCGATGACTGCGCCGCCTCCAAAGATGTCAAAGGCCGCACGGGCCAGCTGGTCAATCTTGGGTTCTGCGCAAGGCATGACGGCATATCCGTGTGGGTCTTGACCCAGCAGATTACCAGCATTGCCAAGCCATATCGCGACAATATTGCAGCGATCGTTCTCTTTTACACGCCATCCAGCAAGACAACCAAAGCCATATTCGAAGATTATGCCGGCGAGCTCTCCCACGAGGAGTACAAAGAGTTTATCGCAAGGCTCAAATCCCGCAAGTTCTCCCACCTGGTTTTCTCTCTTAGGCACCCGTATGGAATTGAGTACAAGATTTAAACACGGGCACACACAGCCACACAAATATACGGCTCATATATATACCATGACCATGAATGCGCCAACCAGTCTACACAAACTGTGTGTGCTTTCACAGCTTTTGGATGAGTTACACAAACACACCCTTGAGGCGCAAAACAAAATTATCAAAGCCGCTGGTGAGGAAGATCTGCGTCTCATGCTTCTTAACAGATATCCATTGCGGTTGACTTCTATGCCAGACACCATGGCGGGGGTGGTAAGAGAGCTTGAAGCCCTTTTGCCAGACATCAAGAGAATTATTGAAAAATAAAAAACACATATGTATACCCCCTGATGGCTGAAGCTGCTGAAGACCAGTTCGGCTTTAACGAAGTAATGCAGATGCTGGAGGCCACCCCTGGTGCCGAACCTCCCACAGGGCTAATTGGTGACAATGGCATTCCTGCCAAACGTGAGAAGCTGGCAATCCTTGTTTCAACTGGCAAGGCAAAAGAAGCTATCGGCATACAGCTCACACACGATCGTGTGGCGCGGTTGTCAGATAAGGACGTTGAGAAGTACTGTAAAAGGTACAAGGCCTACGTCGGCAGCAAGACGACCGAATCCCTAATTGATTCTGGCATCACGCTCGCGACCAAAGGCATTGGCCTGGTGGCCACGATTGATGATGCCGATGAGTTACAGCAAGAAATCAAGAACAACTACATCATCAACCATGAGCTGGCAAATCTTGCTGGGGATCTTGCCCTTCGATGCGGACGATGGCTGGCGCTTGCCATTGCTGGTCTCATCACAACAAAACACATCAAGTTTGAACGAGAGCCTGATCACAAACCTGATTTGATAGAATTGGAACCACCACCCACACATCCAACCAGAGACAGTGAAGGCTATCCACTTGATGGACTTGATGAAGTTGGGCTGGGACCTGGAGTGACCTCGCAGGAACCTTGAAGAAACCTGACTGGAACCTGACTGGAACCTGGCAGCACATTTATCACAAGATAAATTAAAAATCATATATATACCCGCGATGGCCACACAACTCGAGACGATACCTGAAGAAACTTAAACTCCAACTCCAACACCAACACCTGCACCTGCACGGGTTACCTCTGAGACCCCGAAAACAAAGCCCGCAACAGAAAGGAACCCTGGCCGCGTTGCTTCTGGCAAAAGGCTAGCAAAACGCAACCGCCTGGCCCGTGAAGCAAAGAAAAAGGCCGAAGAACAAAAGCCTGCACCATCAACAAGTGGGGCAACAAGTGACACAACAGGGGGTGCAACAAGTGACACACCAAGTGACAGCAACAGCAACTCAATCATTTATATTCTGGGGGTTGCAGGGTTGGTTGTATCTGCTGCTGGTGTTTATTACCAAAGCGAAGCCATAATGCAAAGGCTTGGACGCAAATCAAACACACCACCAGCAACACCACCAGCAACACCCGCTGCAACACCCCCATCTTGAATTCCGATAAGACAAGGAATAAAAAATATGGAATAAAAAAAATCATATATATACTGCACCATGGGTTTTTTCCGGAATGTGGTGGATGCTGTTGTAATCGGAAGCCTGATTATTCTTTGGTATGGAAATACCGTGTACTCCTTAAAAACAATTCACCTCGTGTTAAGGGACAGACACAACGAGCCTGAACCCGAGCATGAGCCCGAGCCCGAGCCCGAGCCCGAGCCCGAGGTCGAGGTCGAGGTCGAGGTCGAGGTCGAGGTCGAGGTCGAGGTCGAGGTCGAGGTCGAGGTCGAGGTCGAGGTCGAGGTCGAGTCAGAAAAATAAAAAATCATATGTATACTGGGCACAAACCATTGCTGACAACAAGCTTGTGAAGTCTATCCTCGACGCCGCAACAATCACTGGCCTTGTCGCTGGTATTGGTTGGATTGGTAAAAAGACCATCAAAGAAAACTTCACTGCCGACCCCAGTGCAAGCTTAATGAACTACGTCAAGTTCACAGCCGTCATGGCTGGCAGCATCGCGCTGAAAAAATATCTCGAGGACCAGAAAATCCTCCCAGACAACTTGTAAACCATATGTATACACAACGGCTTCGATTGCAATAATGGCTCTTGGCGCTGTTCTCAATGCGGCCGCTTTCACGGGCGGCAATTATCTCGCGAAATATCTGTCTGGTGATAACGGTAAGGCGGCAATGGATGAGAAAATCCGACATGACCACGCCCTTGAACAATACCAAGCGGCTTACGCCAAATACCAGAAGGACCGCACCAAGCTCCTCGACTGGATTGCAGCCAATGATCGGAAGGAACACCAAGCTAGCAAAAACTTCCAAACCACTGACCAAGCCCTAGTCTTGTATAACCAGATGCACCAAACGCAACCAGATAAACAAATCAAAGACAACAAAGAGCCTGTCTTCTCAGACTTCTACAAGCCCAGCACGCAACAGAAGAATGGTGAACTTGCGTTCATTGGAGGCACCCTGCTTGCTGGTGGGTATGTGGCTTATCGCTTTCTTTAAAAAAAAAATCCCATATATATACCATGGCTGTCCCCTGGACAAGGCTCGACCCCATACCGGAAGATCATTATATATTGGGTTACTTGCTCTTTACAGCCATAATGACCCAAGACCCTGAGGAAGTAACTCGAGCGGTTCATAAAATGTGTGAACTAGGCAGAAAATTTACTCCCGTACGTTTTTATGACGAAAATGAAGAATACAGAAAGATTGAAGAGCTACGCAATTTATTTGAACAGCTTCTCCTTGAGTTGATCACACCTCCGGCCGCATAAGACATGGGCGTGTTTCACCGATTCATAAACTCTATATATACCCCATGGAGACCAAACTCTCTAAGATCTATTACAGTCCGAAAGGGTATTGGAAAGGTCTTGCCGCTGTTAAAAAGCTAGCTGCAGCGGCCAAGGTCTCTGATGATGTAGCAAAGAAATGGCTGGTCAAACAAGCCCTTTGGCAAGTTTACCTCCCAGCGCCACGCGCTATCCCTAGACCCAAGTTTGATGTCTCATCACCCAATACAGTGCATCAAGCAGATCTTCTCTTCCTGCCCCACGACAAACTTCCACACGGGAGAAAGATTTACAAATACGCATTAACCCTTGTGGATGTGGCTAGCCGTTACAAAGCAGCAGAGCCTCTGACTTCGAAAGAGTCTGAAGAAGTCTCAAGGGCATTTCAGAAGATTTACAGACGTGGGCCTTTGAAATGGCCTCAACTCCTGCAAGTTGACCCTGGGAAAGAGTTTATGGGGGCTGTGACTAAGACCATGGAAAACAACAAAACGACCATTTGTCGCGGACGGGTTGATATCCACAGAGACCAAGCAATTGTGGAGAGATTCAATCGCACCCTGGCTGAAAGGCTGTTTGGTTATCAGTATGCCGTTGAAATGAATATGCCCTCTGGCCGTTCGACAGCACGGGTCAAAAGACTGCCAGATGTTGTCTCGGCCTTGAACAATGAAGTAACAAGACTCACTGGCAAGAAGCCAGCTCAAGCAATCAAAGAGAAAGCCGTTTCTACCAAGCCTGCGACACCATATGCTAGGCCAGTTGGGGAGAAGGAGAAAAACTTCCCACCACGGGCGAGTGTGAGATATCTGTACCAGCCTGGCGAGCTGGAAGGGGGTGGGAGGCGTGCGACTGATCCCATCTGGTCTTTGAAGGTCTACCAAAAACAAAGGATTGTAACCAAGCCGAATGAGCCAGTGGTTTATTATCTCTACGACGGGCCTAAGCGAGGCTTCGTTCGTGAGGAGCTGATGGTTGTGCCGCCGGGCACTCAGTTGCCACCGGCTGGACTCTAGCGTGGGTTAGGTATGTCTTTGTGGCCATATGCCAGCGTGTGGATGCCATCATCCTTGATCCAGCGCTTGGAGTCAAAGGGAGAGAGCGTTGTCTTGTTTAGATGCTCACCGAAGATTTGGTGGCCTTTGCTTCGGATCCTGTCCATCCCGTGCTTGAAGGTTATCCTGTCGAAGAGGGCATCCTTGTAATTCTGGTGGGTGATCTCTTTCTTTGTGACAACCTTGGTGGTGCCCTTTGCTTTCTTGATGTTTTTGTCGTCATCCAGAAGGATTGAGTACATCTTCGAGCGAAGACACACAGTCTCCGAGATCGGTTTACCTGCGCACTCGTCCTTCATCTTGCCGGTGACCTTCTTGTTCTTCTGGCTGTGGAGTGGATGGTCCTTGGGATAATCACTTGTGTCGTAGAGTTCATCCAGAAGGTTCTCCATGTCTTTATAGACATCATCCGTCTTGATCTCGAGGAGCAGAGAGTCTGTGTCTGTGTAGAGTAGGTCTACACACTGACCATATTTCAGCTTGAGATGTTTGTAATAGAAGTCGTACATCAGTGTTTTGGAGAGATCAAGGATGCACATGCCTGTGTAGACTGGGCGGTTTAATTTGATTTTCTCCTTGTGCATCTGAATAGCCGCAAGTCTGGGTCCAAAGACCGTTGCTCTGGAAAACAGTGGGCTTGCAATAAGCTTTCTTATCTTGTCTCGCTCGTGCGCCCGGACAAGCTTCATGTCGATTCGATTTCTGAGGTTCTCAAATGTCTTACCGAAGACGGAGTTGTTCATGAGCTTGAAGAAGTTCTTCTCGAAGTCTGAAGTGGCCTTCTTCCTGAGCTCGGTGTTCAGGGATATGTATGGCTCCATCCAAGCCCTCTGCTCGAACTTGAGCATTTTGTGGATTTTCGTCAACTTCATCCCAAGATCCAGGTACTGCTGGAGTGTCCTGTAATGCAACACGTACCTGGATTTGTTGTTAAGGGTAAGGAGCAGCTTCCGCGTCTTGTCTTTTGGCTGTCCCTCTGCCAAGGCCCTTTGGTATGGCGACATCCATTCATTTGGAACGACCCGACTTTCTGGGGCAAGAGGATAAGCGTTGTGCTCATCATGCAGATCCTCGGGGTACTCAAGATCAACCTCGAGAATGTAACCAATCTTTCTGTTTGGCCTCCATCTCCTGATCTGGTGTTGTGTTGGAAAGACAGGGCACCATGCGAAGTTGCCAACTGGGAGAGGTTGACTCATGGCCCATCCATAGAGATTGTTCGCGTCGAGATACATGATGTAACTTGACTCTTCGTTGGGGTTGTGGTCATGAAGATAGGGGTTGTTGGCCTTACAGTACCGCCTGCTCTCCATGGATATGCCGCCTCGCGAGCCTCTTTCAACAAAGAGGTGCATGTTGACGTCTGTGAGCAGCTCCAGGTTGATTTTCGTATACCTGAGAAGAGCGTCCCAGGAGAGGCCAGGGCTTGTATAATAATGTGCTGGGTCAAGCTTGTAATGTTGCAGACATGTCTTTCTGAAGTTCTCGAAAACATCAGCCAGAAGAAGCACATCTGTCTCAAGATAGAGGTCGTGGTAATCCCCCATAGTCTTGCATCCAAATACCTCCCACACTTTTTGCGCGTGGGCGTATTCTTCGTCTGAGATGCCTTCCTTCTTGAGCACGCTGTAGAAGGCATCCTTCGGCGGGAGAGAGGCCTCATCGAATCGATCCCAAGAGTCCATGTATTCGTATGGGTAAATCCCTTTTTTCAGGAGAAGGCCGCGTCTGGCTTGGTTCTTCTCATGGCTTGCCGTGATTGTGAATGATTCTGGCTTGTTTGCATCAACCAGGGCACTGAGGCTTGACTGCATGAACTGCAAGCTGTCAATGAACCTCAGCTTGCCTAGGGAGAAAGAGATGTACTTCTCCATGTTGTTTGGGATGCATTTCAAATCAGAATGCACATCTGCAATTCCACTCATGATATGGTGTGCATCATAACCCTTCAAGTTGTGAAAGTTTACTGGGATTATTTCAGTTTTCTGGTTGGTTCTGAAATGGTTGATGTTGCAAGAATGGTGAGCAGCACCCCGATATTTGCCTGTGATGTGGCAATGATCTTTGACTGCGTCTCGAACAGAGTCTTGGATAAGGGTCTCCTCACAGTAGAGACAATCGACTTGCTCTGGTAGGTTATCAGGAGGTGCCTTCCTTTTATTCCATGGCCCGACAAATGGAAACACATCCATCTCACCATCGTAATGGTGGACAAAGACTTTGAATGACTTTTTGTAGCAGTTGTTGGTGTGACGATGAACGAAGCCCTCATAATTACCGGTGTCAAAGTCATAGATCGCAATGGCATCCCTGAAGTTATCCTTGATGAGAGGCTTGTCACAGATGTGGCAATCTGTTGCACGGTTGAACTCTGCCCAGTCTGCTCTTGTCATGGAGAGTGGTGCCTTGTGTTTCAACTCGTCTCTGATCACTCCTTTCAACTGTTGAAGAGTGTCAAGAAAGACTGGCACGGTGTCCTCTCCTCTGTAAAGATAAGGGCCCTTTGTCTCTCCATCAGAGCAAACAGCTAACATGCAGAACCCGCAGGGTTTATGTACAGATGTTTCAGTGGTGCTGCTCTTTTGTGGATCTGGTATACAGCCGTGGACCTTTTCGACAATGCTTTCGAAGTCAGCATATATGACCCAAGGCTTCTTCATCTGGTTTTGGAAGTTCTTGAAGTGGAGGAAGTTTTCGCCTTCTTTTGGCATTTCAACTCGTGCCGGCCTGCCTTTGACTCCTCTGCAATAGAAAAGATGATCGGTGAGAACCCGTTCTGAAGAAAAGGCTTGGAGACACCTGTCACAGTGATGCATGCGACGCCCAACGTTGAACTCGCTGTGCAGAAGCCTGCTCATGCTCTTGATGTAACAATAATGTGATGTATGTGTGTCTGTGAGCAACATCAGATTAATCCTTCGCAGATTGGGATCCTCTTGTTCACTGACTCTGATCACAACCACCTTATTGTTCTTCCAGCCATAAATGTTGATTGGAAGGTTGTTTTGGCGCTCAACCTTGGATATCTGACTCAATGGTGTTGGAAAATCGATTCCGTTGAAGTCTAGACCATCATCAATGGGATAACTGCCTGTTCTGTCTGAGTGAACATTTACAGGGAACAATGCAGATCGCAGTGCCCAGCGCAGACACTGGTTATCTCTGTTCTTCACATTAATGATAGCCTGCTTTGACCTGAGTTTTGATGGTGTTGGGATAAATGTGCCACCTCGTAGAGGCTGGTATGTTCCGAACTCAAGGTAAACAGTTTTGATGTTCTCAATCACCCAACCAGAAACTAACTGCTGCCATCTGGCAATCTCTTCCTCAAAGTCATTGACAATGCCTTCCAGAGTGCCCTCCTCTCGAAGCTGATAGAGTTGTGTAACAATCAGTGGATTGGTGTTCCAAAAGAAGTGATTAATTTTTCGATTGTCCTCGCCTTCCATTTGAAAGTGAACATCGAATGACAAAGTGACCTTCACCCCGCCAAGTTCTGTGACTTCGCGTGCAATTTTCTGGAGAAAAGCCGCTCGATTAGTTATTAAGAATGAATTGAGGTCCTTGATGGGGTAATCAACAGGAACATTCATCTTATAACCATGCAACCAATCACCAAAGTAATCTTGGTTCCTTGGGTTGAAGTCAAGACGTTGAGCCGCCATGTTATATACAGGGGTTTCATTTTCTTCAATTGGTGGTCTCGTGCCGGGGCCCTGTGCCATTGCCATGTGGGTTGGTATGCACAGGGGTGGGGTTTATTCAATTGGCTATACATCCCTGGGGTAGTGGTCTCGTACCGGACCGGCATTCACAGTGAGTAGTTAGGGACGTTGGTGCATTCGGGACCACCCCCAAAGACCCCTATGGAGCCTTAATTTAATGATTGCCACCGCCACCCACAGGGCCGACTGGCAGGAGGACCTGTGGGTGGCGGTGGCAATCATTAAATTAAGGCTCCATAGGGGTCTTTGGGGGCGGTCCCGAATCACCAACGTCCCTAACTACTGGTCTGAACAAATCTCTCAAACGACGTTTGATTTTTCGATGGTTGCACAAACAGAAACAAGACTGTTTTTCTGCAGGAATGTTATAACACTAGTTCATGTACATCCACATGGGAAAATGAATGGGGTGGGAAGGTTTTCTTTAGTCACGGTACAAATCACAGTAAAGGTGTCATGATACTAATTAACCCTTCTTTGGATTTCAAAGTAGAAAAGTTTACTGCTGATACAAAGGGAAGGTTCATTATTTTAGAAATGTCAATTCACGGAATCCCTTTTGTTCTCGTTAACATTTACGCACCAAATGACGCTAATCAACAAGTAAACTTTTTTTCAAAACTTAACAATCTTTTACAAGATGTCACACAATTAAGAAAATTTGATAATTGGTGGCGATTTCAATTGTGCACTCTCGCCTAAAGATAAAACAGGTGGAAATCCTGTCACAAAAAAGCGTCAGTCATTAAAGAAATTAAAAAGTTTTGTAATTCGTATAATCTTTGTGACATTTGGCGAACTTCAAACCCAGACTTATTTCGTTCCACTTGGAAAAACAAATCCTTAAAAATACAAAGCCGTTTAGATTACTTTTTAATTTCAAAAGAATTTCGCACCCTTGCAAATATAAAATGTGAAATTATTCTAGCACCCGAAAGTGATCATTCAGCCGTTTCAATTCATCTACAATCCGATGTCTCAGCTCAGAAGAAAGGTCCAGGCTTTTGGAAGTTTAATATCTCACTTCTTGAAGATGAAAAATATATTGCAGCTTTACGAGAAAATCTTCCTGATTTTAAATTAAAATACAATAATATCAAAAACTTAGGGTTGAAGTGGGATCTTATAAAAATGGAAATTAGAGGTTTTACAGTTAAATACTCTAAAAGAAAGGCAAAAATGTATGTTATACATGTGCAAGATTTACTGAATGAACAAGGCAACTTGTGTAACTTTTTAGAATTCAAAACAAAGTTCAAATTAAATGTACCCTTTACGAAGTTTTATGGTCTTCTCAATGCCATTCCTCGCGCGTGGAAAAATGCTTTAAAACAACATGGTCAAAACAACCTCAACTATTCTTCTACCACACCTCTAATCACAAGTTTTATTTATTCTGCAATCTTAAAAAACACTTTCGTACCACCAACCTCTCAAACCAAAATTTTACGACACGGCTTTTTAGAAAATAATGTTCATAACGTTTACCAAATGCCTTTCATAGTTACAAAAGAAGTTAAAGTCATAATGTTTCAATACAAAATTATACACAACATACTCCCTACTCAAATGAGCCTTTACTGTGACGGTATCTCTGAAAGTGATTTTTGTCCGTTATGTGGGTGTGAGAAGCAAACTTTAAACCATATGTTAATCCAATGCAGTAAATCGCTCTCCTTCTGGAATACGTTTCAAAAATGGTGGTTTGAAAAAGCACGTGAAAGACTTTCTTTAAAATATGGTAGCATTTTATACGGCTACTTTGACAATACAAAATACTGGCAGGCATTAAACTATTCAATTCTAATAGCAAAATACTATATATTCTGCACGTCAAACAGGCGCCAAGGTGAACTATACTTTTGTAACTTCCTGCTGCGAATCCAAGAAAACATTGAGTAGTTAGTACAGTGCTAAACCGGGGCCACCCCGACATGTCAAAATAAGCGGTCCTCACTGGCTCGGACCGCTTATTTTGACATGTCGGGTGATCCCGGTTTAGCACTGTACTAACTACTAATTGTTAGCAATCCGGTTATCCACGGGCCCCAACCGGGCAGCACAACCCACACCGGCCTGGTATTACCAATTGGAGAAATCACACCCCCTGTATATACCAACCCACATGGCGAACGTGCAAGCTTTCAAGAGATTCCTGAAATCGCGTGAAACAGGCCTGATCCAAAAGGGCGAAGAATGGGTCAAAGCCAGGCAAAATACAATCGGTGCATCGGAGATCTCTGCCTTGACAGGATCTTCGCCATTTGATAGTCAGTCAAGTCTAATTCGCAAAAAAGTAAAGCCATCGATATGAGCAAAAATGTGGCCTGCGCTTGGGGCACATTATTTGAACCACTAGTCCGTGAATACTTTGAGAAAAAACATTCTGTCAAAGTTTTCGGATATAAGGGCTCTCTAAATCTTGCAAAGGATCACCCTCTTTTTGGGAAGGTCACTTGCAGTCCAGACGGATACTTCTCGCACAAAGACGAGACAATAGTCTTGTTAGAGTTCAAGTGTCCTTACACCAGAAAGATCACAAGAAATAAAATTCTTAAACAATACCGTGATCAAATACAAACCGGCCTTGCTCTCAGCGGGGAGAGAGTTAACAAAGGCTTGTTTGTCGATGCCTATTTCAGAATGTGTTCTTTGAAGCAGCTTAGCCTTAGCCTTGAACACAATTCCTTGCCAAACAAAGGGGTTGTGCACAAAACAAAAAAACCATCAGCACTCGCCTGTGGTATTTACATTCTATCTTGCAAACAAAAATTATTTCCAGATCAAACAAAATTACTTAACCTCGGCGCAACAAAATCAACAGCAATGTTTGAAAAAATTATGAGAGGAATTTCATTGGGAGATATCTTGTGTAGCGGAAATTGGTTTTATATGACATATGATGAGGATCAGAAACTAAACGATTTAGATTTTTTGAAGGACATAGGCAGAAGTACATTCAGTGAAGATTGGCCCCCAAACTTTTATAAGGCAGTAGCCTTCTTCGCATGGAAGCTGCTGGACATGACAGAAATTTGGGAGACAAAACAACCAAACTTCTTGGAAGGCATTCAGGAATCAGTCAACAGCTTCCATGATTGTTTGGCAAAACAAAAACACATTGACAAAAGCATCCAACAAACCACCCCTGTCAAAACCAGTCCAAACAATTTGGATGATGACAGTGCCATTATGGAAGCCTTCTTACTCTCAAAAGTGAAGTCAATTGAAAAAACATACCCCAGTCTATATCCCAACTGAGCCAATGGAGCAACTGTCTTTTGGTGAATCCCGTTGGGATTATTTGGCAGACATGATCAAAGATTACATCCTTGAATTGGCTGAAATAAGTCTCCAGCGTGACTTGGCTGCAAGGGCCCTTCATCAATGCAGGATGAAATCTGTATGCCGTTCAATAAAAAATCATTATCACTGGCAAAACTATTGCTATTTCCCTATATTTACTTCACAAACATGTGATAAATGTCAAGAACTCTTCTCACCAGAAGTGGACATGGGCAGACACCGAGCCATTTGTCCTGGCATGTCGCCTTATAGAGGCATACAGTGGGCATTACTGCATACAGACATCGGCAGTGATGACGAGGAAGACTATGACGGGCCAAGTGCTCACGAAAGTTTCAATGGCAATGTCACTCAACGTGACCCATCTTTTCAAGCATGATCTTCCAGTTTTGTTCGTGTTTACACATTGATTTTTCTGGGACTTGTAGCCGGAAGTAATTGACAATATGCCGTTGTGGATATTTTTGTACAATTACATCCAAGATTTTGTGGGCTACAAATGGCATAGAGATTCTTTCCGGTAGATATTCTTCGATGAATTTGAATGCCTCATTTGCATGTTGTATTTCTTCGGAGGACAAGCAGACGTAGGGTTCACAAATTTTCAGATGTTTGTTGAGATAGTTTTTGAAGTTGTAGTGTTTGGTGGGCATTCTTTTTTTTGGTAATTTTGTAATCACCACCATAGAGCTCGTTATAATCGAAGGTCACACCATCCAGAGGCTCTAAGAGCCCGCAGTCCTCACAGCAAAGTTCTGATGAAAACATCCTGAGGTTTAATTTGCCTTTGCAGTTTTGGCAAGCTTTTATCCTTTCATTCCAAAGGGTGAAAGGTGAGTGTGGGGGGTATTGTGTCACGGGAGAAAGACACTCCTTGATGTTATGAAGGCGTTCTGGTAGGTTTGAACGCCGTATTTCCTTGGTGTAGTTGTCGAGTGAGCGCAGGAGGATAAATTTGTATTCTTTATCAAGCTCATCGAGTTTGGCTTTGTATTCTCCTTTAGTGTCCAAGCACCGAACTTCAGCCAGTTGTTTAGCGAACTTCTCCATGGATATACACCGTGTTGTGTATTCAATTGGACGCAAAGGATTTATCCTTCGAAATGTAGAGGTTAAAGCCAGAATTTAATTTTTCCAATCTGACTTGGATGCTGCGGTGAGAAGATTTATCTTTTTATGAAACTCTTGTTTGACTTCCTTGCGAAGTTCGTTTTTGAGTTTCTCGAGGTCTGGCATTTGTGTTTGAGTGCCAACGTCTTTTGATGCCTTAACCCCATCTCTGATTGCAGCTTTGAGTTCGTGATATTTTTCCACCTCACGAGAAATAATTGTGAATTCTGCATCACTGATCCTCTTGTCTTCCAGAGCTTTTGAGACCAGTTCATTGACAGAGTTGCGTTTAGCCAGGCCAAGTGTGTAGATATTCTCATGCTTAGTCACTTTCCGCTCTAACCGTTTGTTGGCAGCTGTAAAACCAACTGAGGACAGCCCACAAAGCGTGGCAACGCCTGCAAGTGCGGGGCTTGCAACAATGCCAAACCCAGTCAATGCAGTGGCTAGGGCCCCTGATGACAGCCCAACAGAAAGCGACCCAAGGCCAACCGCCGAGTAATGAACTAAGGATTGGGTTCGTTTATATTTCTTTGCGACCTGACGGTAATGCTCGGCTTCGTCAGACAACTCCTTAAGAAAGTCAGAAATCTTTTTGAGCCGGAAATCTTCTGCATTGGTTTGAGTGATCTCACGCATAGGGTAGAGTGGTTGTGTCTCGCTGTACTCGGGAGCTGATGGAAGCACATTGGCAGAACTCATGGCGTAGGTATATATATGATTTTTTAATTTATCTCAACTTCAAATTCCAAAGGCATGCCATTGAAGTTGAAGAGGCCATTGTTCTCATCCCTCACTGACAGTGTTATGCTATTTACATAATCACTAGACGAGACGTCACGCAAGACGTTCTGCTGTGTTGATTCGTAGAAAATTTTCTCAAAAGCTTTTCCACGAATATCAAACCGAGCCAAAACTGTCGAAGGCTTACCATTGAGTAAGTTCTGTTCTTTATCAACCAGATCACAGAGAATGAAGTAAGTGCTTGGTGCCCTTAAACGCTTGACGAAAGTTATTAGCATTAATTCAGGTCTTATGCCAAGAAATTCTGCTAGATTGTTACTAAGCGTCACACCGCTGCTGTTATTATGAATGACCATGGCTCCGTATGGCCTGTTTGTTTCAATTGTTAGATTTAAACGGCTGTTATGGGTTTTTAGGCTTTCAAAGTCTTTCGCTAAACTCTCAATAGTGTAATGGCCTTGAAGTAAGGTTGCGCTACGTGATGAACCATTAGGGGGAGGGTCTGTTGGTGAAATCTTTGCTTCTTCTTTCAAATTATGCCACAAGTTGAAAATTGAGCAAGAGACAAGACGGATGTAACTCGGTTTCGGAAGTGGGTGATCGAAGTAGATCGTGTGAGGGTTCGAAGGTGTGACGATTGTTAACACAACCATGATTGTATATATAATTGCTTTAAAAAATATAAATATATACAATCATGTTTGGCAGACGGCCCGCTGGATTTAATCCTAATTCACTTGGTGTAAACATTGGCGGCCACAATTACGGACCCCACCCCCTTTTTATTCGACCCCAAACGCCTATACCCATATAAAGCCAAAGCCACCCCCAGATCCACTAGCCTGGATGGGAACACCGGAGGCAGCAAAGCCATCTGCCGCGGCCAAGGCCAAGGCGATATCAGACTTCAAAAAGCGTTTCCCGCGCGCCGATATGTCACACTTTGAAGTGCAAGTAGATTTTGGCGACGACCGCAAAACCGCCACAGGGGAAGTACTTTACAAAAAGGGCCCTGGCTCATGGGCGCTCGTTACAAGAATGCCCCACAAAGATTGGACTCAAGCCATGAGAGACGCTCTTGGTCTCCATCATGTCGGTGGTTTTCCCTATCAGCTATCGTTGACTCAAAATACAGAAAAGTCAATCCCAGCTGTTGATTTCTCCACCACAATAGACAAGGATATGATGATTGGCGCAATCTTGAACGACGAAGCGCAAAAGATTTACGTCACGCCAACTGATTATTTCACAACGAAATACAGAAATATCTTCAGGGACACACAGATTTCATTCACAACCGCGAAATACGGTAGAAAGTGGCTAGGCGGGCCGCATATGAGTTTTTGGCCACAACAACTCTCCTTCGCACTGTGGTGTGCAACAACCGGCTGCGGAATCTCGCGTGACATTCTCTTCGATAAGAACTCCAGTCTATCCCTAACCCCCCAGCTCCGGTCGTTTTACCGGTTTCACGTTTATTTCACAACAAGGCGAATACTCTACAAGATGGGTGGGGAACAAAGCGTGAGTCCTTTGCCAGACGACCTTCCATTCAACCAGAAAGACAACAAGTACAACATCGACGCGTACAAGAAGATTTGCATAGAGTTCGGTATCGACCCCAGTTCTGATTTCCGTTTCACATACGGCAAGAACCACGGGCTTGGGAATGTCTACATTGGTGCTTACGGAGAAGGCATCATCTCTACCGATTACACCTATCCAGACCCCGATCTAGCTCTGTTTAATGATGAGCGCGTGACTGACAGAAACGACCCCAACTATCGTGCCAATGGAATATCTTTCGTTCGCAACGATCAAGGGGCGGACACCCAGTTCGAGCACTTTGTGCCAAATTACGCACAGGGGCTAACACAGCCAGGGCTCGCACGTATGAACCAATCAATCGAGGCCTTTGTGTACTGCATTCTTGGTTCACAAGCCAAAACCCGCAGCAGCATCATTGGAAGAGGAGGCCGGGCGTTCGAAACGCAGAGAGTATTCCTCACCCATCTAGAGGAAGCCATAATACTGAACGACATCGCAACAAGCGTACAGCGATACCACGAGAATTTAGTTTTATCGACTGAGTCGATAAGGTAAATTGACCACCGTAAAAAGATTCAAACGGTGGTCAATTTACCTTATCGACTCAGTCGATAAAACTAAATTCTCGTGTTTCATCCCCCCACCGACGCAGCACCACAGTTTCTCTAGAAACTAACCCCATTCATACAGCGATACCAGCTTGCCATCCAAGCAACGAAAGTGCGCCTAGACTTTGCGACAGCACCCGGAAGCTGGCTCATGCCATCACGCATGATTATCAACACAGAGAGCGTGATCGGGTATAACAACAATCTACAGGAGGCAACGCAAGGGATGAAGCTGGGTGTGAACAATGATGTTAATCTGGGCACAAAAAAAGCCTCACTTCGCCTCATGGACGGTGGCCCGACAAAGTTAATCCATCAAACAGTCACCCATCAAACCCAATTCATAAAGCGGCTACACAGGCACAGGGCATCGCGCCCAAACCAACACCCACACCACAACCAGCCCCCACACCAACCCCACAGCCCACACCACAACCAACCCCCACACCCACACCACAACCACCCCAACCAGACTCACATCACGTAAACAAGGCACTCATTGCTGTGGGTGCGCTTGCTTTGGCAGGCCTTTTCGTTTGGTCGAGATAAGTGTTCAAGACTTCGCACGCTTAGTGTTCCTTTCAACAAGGAAGTCCACCACGGCAAGGATGAGCCGTAGTAGGTTAAGTATGAAGTTAACCCCGCGATGGCCTAGGTGCCTAGGTATCTAGGTGCCTAGGTGCCTAGGTGATGACGTAGTTTGGTATAGGTAACTTATTAATATGTATTATCAACTGCCTATACCTTTTGTGTTAATAAATGACTAGGGATAGTGCCTAGGTAAATCATTGATATGTACATAATTACCTTCCGCACCCATTTCAAAACAATAGCCGTGCCTGAACTTGCCCGCTCTATTCCAACTCACTTCAAAACAAAACACAACTGACACAGATATCCTTTACAGACATAGAGCAAAACAACATGCCTTGACCAGGACTCGAACCTGGGTTACTGCGGCCACAACGCAGTGTCTTAACCACTAGACCATCAAAGCTGTGGATATTATAACCGGATAAAACTTCAGTATAAGAGGGTTCCGAAACATTCAAGTTTGGAAGCAATAAAATTGCACAGTATAAAAACCGCTTCTTATTCGTATTTACCGCAACATTCTTATAGCCGCTTCATCGCTAGTCTCTTTGTCGATTTTCAGTTTGCCAGCCATTTCCAACTTTAAGTTTTAATTTCTTTAACCGTAGCTTCAAAGTTCAAACTTTTAATTATGCGAACTTACACTGAACCAAATTTGCATGAAAAATTAGCACCTCGGAAAAATTAACAAAGCAGCCAATAACATGCGCGTGCTAAAACAATAAACCCACACTTTGTTGAGCTCAAACTATATTTATTGATAACAAACAATATTATACAGGCAATTTAAACGCTTAGTTGGAAAGGAAAAGACAGAGTTGGTTTAGTCTTCTTCATCGGGAAGAACTTGTTTGACAAACAATCGATTGAGGAAGAATTTTCGCTTATCGATGGCAAGTTCTGTCGATTCGAGCCAATCAAATCCCTCTGTGTCTTTTAACTCTTGTTGGGTTTGTATAACTTTACGAAAGGTCGAATCTTTCTTCAAAGCACGCATCCATTGTAGATTCTCTAAGAGTATTTTTCTCAGTTCCTTTCTATAAGCAGGAAGCAAGGCATTTTCAGCTTTAATGCGAGCCACGTTGTGTGAATCTCCGTTTTGCTCGTATTCATTTATCAAAGCGTTGAACTCGGCTTCGTGGCGACTAAAAGCTTCATCTTGAATTCGCGACCAAGGATCTATCTGCTCTCTCTCTTCTTGGGAAGATTCCATTTCTCCGCTAGATTGAGAGCCTTGAGATGACTGTTCACTTTCTTGTGAGCTCTCGCTTTCTTCGGAATTTCCATTCCCTTGTTGATAGTCGCTCCACATCGTGATCTTTACTGCACAAGTGCTGACAACACACTAAACTAATCTGAGCTGGTTGTGTCTTTCTTTTATATATTTCGATAGAGGCGCGGTTACGCGGCAAAATCCTGATGATTGATTTGAGTTTTGTTTGATTACAAAATGTTGGAATGAAAAAACTTTACGGATGTTCCACGAATTCACTATAAGGTCGGATTACAGGCCTGAAGCTTTGTTGGCTTTTTCGGTAGCAAAGGTTTCATCTAAAAACGATTTTACGTTTGGTTCATCTTCGTGTACGTAAATCCACTTTGTTTTTCCGTTTGAATAATGTCTTAATTTAACTGGCCAGTAATTTCCTCCGCACCAATAGACTGTAGGACTCGGACGGGGATTGTAAGGATTTCGGGAACTGGTGTACATTTCCGCAAGACCAAACCCTTCTGGCATGGTTTCGAGATGGGGCGCTCCTTCCAAATAATTTCGCCTACCCCTCCTGTACCCCTCCTGTACCCTTTCTGTACCCCTCCTGTACCCCTCCTGTACCCCTCCTGTACCCTCCCTGTACCCCTCCTGTACCCCTCCTGTACCCTTTCTGTACCCCTCCTGTACCCCTCCTGTACCCCTCCTGTACCCTTTCTGTACCCCTCCTGTACCCCTCCTGTACCCTTTCTGTACCCCTCCTGTACCCCTCCTGTACCCCTCCTGTACCCTTTCTGTACCCCTCCTGTACCCCTCCTGTACCCTTCCTGTACCCCTCCTGTACCCTTTCTGTACCCCTCCTGTACCCCTCCTGTACCCCTCCTGTACCCTTTCTGTACCCCTCCTGTACCCTCCCTGTACCCCTCCTGTACCCTCCCTGTACCCTCCCTGTACCCTTTTTGTACCCCTCCTGTACCCCTCCTGTACCCTTTCTGTACCCCTCCTGTACCCCTCCTGTACCCTCCCTGTACCCCTCCTGTACCCCTCCTGTACCCTCCCTGTACCCTTTTTTACCCCTTTTATATCCATATCATTTTATTCCACCGAAAACTATATATTAACTGACACCAGTTAAAATCCATCATTATACACAAGTCGTCATGCCGAGAAGGTTTCCACGAAATTGTCCGTTTTGCGAAAAGCCAAGAGTGCTTAACTTGAGTTCTCATCTTGAAATTGTTCATGACATAACTGGACAAAAACGGTCAGAGGTCTTAAAAGAAGCAAGAGTTTGCTGGGAACTGAATAGTGAGTCTACATCCGCTGTAAATCGTTGTCAATCGATTGTGCCAAGAGACATAACTGAACCACGAAAACGCCCCATTTCTGTAAAAGAAACTGTGAAACCCGCCCGTATTGTCAAGAGACCAAAATTGAGCCATGACGTTTTCTTGAAAACCGAAGCTTACCCGGAATTTATGTTTCGTCACAAGTTCTCAATGCTTGTAGTCGGTCCCACACAATGTGGAAAAACGTTCTTTGTAGAACAGATTCTGACAAAAAATCGTATTCGCTACGAGACCAAGAAACCTAGGCGAATTCTGTGGTACTACAGTCAATGGCAGGATAGATACGAAGTTATGAAATCATCCATCGGAAACGACATTCAGTTTTTTCGTGGGCTTCCAAATTTTAAGGATGACCCCCGGGAAATTAATCCAAAGTTTAACAACGTGCTGGTGTTTGACGATCTGATGGCACAGGCAACGGATAGCCCTATCGTTTCCCGTCTGTTCACTCAAGGCCGCCACCGAAATGCAAGTGTCATTCTCTTGCTGCAAAACATGTTTCCGAAGGGAAAGTTCAACACGGATATCAGTCGGAATGCTCAGTACACGGCACTTTTCCGAAGTCCAGGCGATCGAAAACAAATCGGAATCGTCGCCGAACGCATGTTTGATAAGAATCGCCAGCGATTCATGACAGCCTATTATCAAGAAACGGAGAGAGCTTTTGGCTATATATTTGTTGACAACCGACCAGACACACCGGGAAATAAACAAGTATTGACCGACATCTTCGATTCCTGCCGGCGCTACCCTAGCATTAACAAATCCTCGGAATCAGAAGAACAAGTGGAAGCGACCCCTTCAGTAAAGACCGCCAAATGTGTAGACAAATCTCCACCTCAACCTTTGAAACCGTTTGATGTTGTTTGGTCTGAAGCGAGTATACCAGTTTGGCGAAATTATTTGGAAGGAGCGCCCCATCTCGAAACCATGCCAGAAGGGTTTGGTCTTGCGGAAATGTACACCAGTTCCCGAAATCCTTACAATCCCCGTCCGAGTCCTACAGTCTATTGGTGCGGAGGAAATTACTGGCCAGTTAAATTAAGACATTATTCAAACGGAAAAACAAAGTGGATTTACGTACACGAAGATGAACCAAACGTAAAATCGTTTTTAGATGAAACCTTTGCTACCGAAAAAGCCAACAAAGCTTCAGGCCTGTAATCCGACCTTATAGTGAATTCGTGGAACATCCGTAAAGTTTTTTCATTCCAACATTTTGTAATCAAACAAAACTCAAATCAATCATCAGGATTTTGCCGCGTAACCGCGCCTCTATCGAAATATATAAAAGAAAGACACAACCAGCTCAGATTAGTTTAGTGTGTTGTCAGCACTTGTGCAGTAAAGATCACGATGTGGAGCGACTATCAACAAGGGAATGGAAATTCCGAAGAAAGCGAGAGCTCACAAGAAAGTGAACAGTCATCTCAAGGCTCTCAATCTAGCGGAGAAATGGAATCTTCCCAAGAAGAGAGAGAGCAGATAGATCCTTGGTCGCGAATTCAAGATGAAGCTTTTAGTCGCCACGAAGCCGAGTTCAACGCTTTGATAAATGAATACGAGCAAAACGGAGATTCACACAACGTGGCTCGCATTAAAGCTGAAAATGCCTTGCTTCCTGCTTATAGAAAGGAACTGAGAAAAATACTCTTAGAGAATCTACAATGGATGCGTGCTTTGAAGAAAGATTCGACCTTTCGTAAAGTTATACAAACCCAACAAGAGTTAAAAGACACAGAGGGATTTGATTGGCTCGAATCGACAGAACTTGCCATCGATAAGCGAAAATTCTTCCTCAATCGATTGTTTGTCAAACAAGTTCTTCCCGATGAAGAAGACTAAACCAACTCTGTCTTTTCCTTTCCAACTAAGCGTTTAAATTGCCTGTATAATATTGTTTGTTATCAATAAATATAGTTTGAGCTCAACAAAGTGTGGGTTTATTGTTTTAGCACGCGCATGTTATTGGCTGCTTTGTTAATTTTTCCGAGGTGCTAATTTTTCATGCAAATTTGGTTCAGTGTAAGTTCGCATAATTAAAAGTTTGAACTTTGAAGCTACGGTTAAAGAAATTAAAACTTAAAGTTGGAAATGGCTGGCAAACTGAAAATCGACAAAGAGACTAGCGATGAAGCGGCTATAAGAATGTTGCGGTAAATACGAATAAGAAGCGGTTTTTATACTGTGCAATTTTATTGCTTCCAAACTTGAATGTTTCGGAACCCTCTTATACTGAAGTTTTATCCGGTTATAATATCCACAGCTTTGATGGTCTAGAGGTTAAGACACTGCGTTGTGGCCGCAGTAACCCAGGTTCGAGTCCTGGTCAAGGCATGTTGTTTTGCTCTATGTCTGTAAAGGATATCTGTGTCAGTTGTGTTTTGTTTTGAAGTGAGTTGGAATAGAGCGGGCAAGTTCAGGCACGGCTATTGTTTTGAAATGGGTGCGGAAGGTAATTATGTACATATCAATGATTTACCTAGGCACTATCCCTAGTCATTTATTAACACAAAAGGTATAGGCAGTTGATAATACATATTAATAAGTTACCTATACCAAACTACGTCATCACCTAGGCACCTAGGCACCTAGATACCTAGGCACCTAGGCCATCGCGGGGTTAACTTCATACTTAACCTACTACTATGAGCAGCCAGGCGTGTTCACCCAGAAAGGAGATGACCGACCCAGCCGCTTTGAAGGTGAAGCTCACAATTGAGCCAATGAGGCCAGGCAGAGCGTTGGCTGCCTTTTTGCCAAGCTCTTAAGGCCCATTTCCAATAGCCTTGGTGGCCTTTGCCAGGCCATTCAAGGTGGCGAGTACCACAGCGCTGATGGTGATGCCAGCTGCCAGAACAATCGCTTGCAGGGTCCATCCGTATTTCTTGAAGATTTCTCTAACCCTCTCTCTCAAAGACAGGGCTTGTTCTCGCACCTCAACCTGTGGTCGTAGCCTTGCCAGCTCTTCTTTTCGCTCAGCAACCCGGGCTTCCGCTGCTTCTCTATCAGAGGGAGACGTGTTCTCATCCTCTATGACGCGCTTGTCTTCGGCGTTCTGTCGTTCAACTCGACTTCTCTTTCGTTTAACTCATCAAGTGGTTTAGTTGCGTTTAGCCCTGCTTCTATTTCGTTTCTTTCTCTTGTTTTCTCAGAAAGGCGTGTTGTGGCTTTGTCAACCTTTGCCTGTTCTTGGCCTCGTTGTTTTTGTATTTTTTGAAGGGCCCCTAATTCTTTTTTCTGGTTTTCAAGATCGCCTTGAAGATTCTTTTTCAGCAGTTTTAATCTATCTCTGCTTGATTTTCAACGCTTGAACCGTGTTCCTGCTCCAGAGCGTCAATCCTCGCTTGAGTTTGCCCAATTCTGTTTCGGAGGTTTTGCACCTCATTTGCTGCTTGTTGTAGTTCCAAAGCAACCCTTTCATTCTCCTTCAGTTGTTTTTCTGCCTCCTTTAATCTTTGTCTTTCTTCCCTTATTGATGCATTGACTTCAGGGAGAAGCTCTTTAGCGCTTGGGCCAAGAGCCGCTTTTTTACTGTCTGTGAATTCTTTCATAAGGCCCGTCCCATCTTTCCTGAAAATGAGAGTCTCTCCGCCTTGTGGTCCCAAGGAAACTATTCTGCCTTCATTTCCTTGGTTTTTACCGAAACCAATTGGGCCTAATTTCGCGATGTCTGCTTTTGGAAAGAACCTTTTGATCAAGTTCCTGGCTTTATCGACCCTCTCTGCTTTATCAGTTGCGTCTAAGAAGTCCCCAAGCAGAGGGACGGTTGGAGGGGCGCCTGGCAGCCCACTTTCTTCGCGAGGCATTGTATGCATTTCATGCTGTTCACCACCATGATATGGGGTGGATGAGGCGATCGGTTCAAAGGGTTGCGTGGTGTTGGGGTCGGTGTCTTGGTCCTGGGCCCATTGTTGGACTTGTTTTTTTTCTTCTTCTGTCATTCGATCCCACCTGGCTTGAAGCTTTTCATCGTCATCCCCTGTGTCTAGGTAGAGAGGGGTTTTCTCAGTTGTATCAGCTGGATCGACTTCGCCTTCCATGATGATATATAAATATGAATTTTAAAAACACAAATATATACCATGGCTGTGCTACCGAATCTACTTCCATCTCACAGTGAAAAGACAATGGGAGCCATGAAGGCAGAGCGAACCGTTAAGCGCATCACATTCAACCCTTCTGAGGCCAATCCCGGCGAGACACTGTACGTCTCGGTGCCTAAGCTTGGCGAGCACGATGTCATTGTGTCCGGCTCACTTGCACTGGTGTTCAACATCAACCTAGCCGGGGGCCACGCTAATAACTATCTCGTACAAAATGTTTCTCGGGCCCTGGTGGACAGGTTCGTTGTAAAGTTTGCAGCCACCACTGTCCAGGACACGGTTGGGTACGACATCTACAAGATCTTCGAAGACCTATTCAAATCAATCGATGAGCGGGAAAATATGCTTATGGAGGGCATCCAGAGTGTCGATTTGTGTAAGATTCGCTCTGGTTCTGGTGACAAGAGGACCTCAGGCGTTAATGCAGAAACCAAGCTGGAGACAATATACAAGAATAGGTATCGCATCAAACTGGATCACCAAATCTTAACTGATCACGGAATCATATATCCTCAAGCGTTATTCAATGATCTGGTCTTCGAACTAACCCTTGCCCCCGCATCCCAAGTTGTCCGTGGCTCAGACACAAGCAAGCTCGTGTACAAGTTGGAAAACATCCAGCTGGAGTATGAGACGATCAGAAGTAAGGAGCTGGCCGACGATGCAACAAGCGCTTACACTAGTGGCAAGGAGTTCGCCTATGACCTCGTAATGCGAGATCGGGTGCATCCCTTCACAAAAGGCGTTGACACTCGGCTGAATCTTCGGGTTAACCCACAGCACCGGTCTCTCAAGGGCATCCTCTTGCTGTTCAACAATCCCTATGTAGCGGGTGCCAGGGATTCTGAGAACTATTTCAATCCCGACATCACCAAAGTGAAGGTCACAGTCAACGGTGTCCCAAACAGGATCTACAACGAGGGCATCAGTGGCACTGACATGTGGAATGAAATATACCGATACTTCAAGCCACACACGCGCGGCAGGCCTAACATGAACCTGACCAAATATCTCACAGGCAACAAGTTTGGTCTCTGGATTGACCTGCGGTCCATGGCTGACACATCCCTGCACGGCAGCGGCCAACGGCTCGTCAACACACAGGATGGCGTGCAACTCGAGATCGAACGAGACGGCAAAGGCTCGGGAACCGCAAACTGCCACATCTTCACCGTCTCAGACTCACAGATGAACATCATGAGCAGACAGCTGCATTCTGTAGACTTCTAGGTAGACACACGCATACGCATATATATACAAACCCCATGGCCACAAAGCAACAAGCAACATGCAACAAGCTCAACTTCTATGCCAAGCCGGCTCCCCTGCCATCCACCGGACCATTATCACACAATAAGATACAAAGACTTCTGGCAAAGGCACCCTCCCCACCAACACATGAACCAATTGTTTGCAAACCAACTAATATAGGTGTTGGTTATGGACCCAAGAAAGCTGCCATTCAACGCACTAATCGTAGGCCCCACTAACTCTGGCTAGACACAGTATCTTCTAAACCAACTGCGAGTCCCCTTTAGGGGTTGTTTTGACTACATCGTTTTGTTCTGCCCCACATTTGTCAAGAACAAGACATACGATGGCTTCGTGGACCGCGATCCGCACATCTTCGTGATTGTCTGCCAACAGCATGAAAATCGAAGACTGGTTGAAGTTGGCGAGCTTCTTTTTCACATGCACCAACACTTTATTCATTCTCGATGACTGCGCCGCCTCCAAAGATGTCAAAGGCCGCACGAGCCAGCTGGTCAATCTGGGGTTCAGCGCAAGGCATGACGGCATATCCGTGTGGGTCTTCACCCAGCAGATCACCAGCATTGCCAAGCCATACCGTGATAATATTGCAGCGATCGTGCTTTTTTACACACCCTCCAGCAAGACAACTAAGGCCATCTTCGAAGACTATGCCGACGAGCTCTCCCACGAGGAGTACAAAGAGCTTATCGCAAGGCTCAAATCCCGCAAGTTCTCCCACCTGGTTTTCTCTCGGAGGCACCCGTATGGAATTGAGTACAAGGTTTAAACACACATATATACATGCCATGAATGCGCAAACCAGCCTACACAAGCTCACTGTGCTTTCACAGCTTTTGGATGAATTGCACAAACACACACTTGATGCGCAAAACAAAATTATCAAAGCCGCTGGTGAGGAAGATCTGCGCCTCATGCTTCTCAACAGATATCCATTGCGGTTGAATTCTATGCCAGACACCATGGCGGGGCTTATACGAGAGCTTGAAACTCTTTTTCCCGACATCATGAGAATTATTGAAAAATAAAAAACACATATATATACCCATGATGATGGCAGAAGCAGCTGAAGACAAGGCCGTTTTTGACGAAGTAATGCAGATGCTGGAGGTCACCCCTGAAACCACACCTCCCACAGAGATAGTTGGTGACAATGGCATTCCTGCCAAACGTGAGAAGCTGGCAATCCTTGTTTCGACTGGCAAGGCCAAAGAAGCTATCGGCGTGCAGCTCACACACGATCATGTCAAGCGGTTGTCAGACAAGGACGTTGAGAAGTACTGCAAAAGGTACGAGGCCTACATAGGCAACAAGACAACCGAATCCCTAGTTGATTCCGCCATCATGCTCGCGTCCAAAGGCGTTGGCCTGGTGATCCCGGTTGATGATCTCAAGGAGTTGCAGCAAGAACTCAAGAACGACTACATCATCAACCAGGAGCTGTCAAATCTTGCTGGCGCTCTTGCCATGCGATGCGGACGATTGCTGGCGCTTGCCAATGCTGCTCTCATCACAACAAAACACATCAAGCTTGAACGAGAGCCTGACTTGATAGAATTTGAACCCCAACCCACACATCCAACCAGAGACACTGAAGGCTATCCACTTGAGGGCTTTGATGAAGTTGGGCTGGGACCTGGGGTGACCTTGAAGGAACCTTGAAGGAACCTGGCTGGAACCTGACAGCAACCTGTCAGCACACTTGTCACATTTTCAAAATCATATATATACCCACTATGGCCACACCACTCGAGACGATCCCTGAAGAAACTCAAACTCCAACTCCAACTCCAACACCTGCCCGTGTTACCTCTGAGGCCCCGAAAACAAAGCCTGCAACAGAAAAGAACCCCGGCCGTGTTGCTTCTGGTAAAAGGCTAACAGAACGCAACCGCCTGGCCCGTGAAGCAAAGAAAAAGGCCGAAGCACAAAAGCCTGCACCATCAACAAGTGAAAACAATTCTGCAACAAGTGACACAACAAGTGACAGCAACAACAACTCAATCTTTTATATTCTGGGGGTTGGAGGGTTGGCTGTCTCTGCTGCGGGTGTATATTACCAACGCGAAGCCATAATGCAAAGGCTTGGACGCAAATCAAACACACCAGCAACACCAGCAAACACACCACCAGCAACACCACCAGCACCATCCCCATCTCGAATTCCGGTAAGACAAGGAATTAAAAAAATGGAATAAAAAAAACATATATATACTGACCATGAATCTTTTCGGGGCTGTGATTGATGCCGCTGCAATCGGAGGTGCACTTTTTTTATTGGTTGAATTAAACGTGGTCGCCTTTGAAGCAATTAACAAAATGGCAACGAACTGCGCAACGAAGCTGAGACCGAGACCGAGTGAGCCCGAGCCCGAGTCCGATCCCGAGTCCGAGCCCGAGGATTGAGGTTGAACGAGACGATAAAGGCTCAACCGTCTTGCCCGAGTCTGAGTCAGAAAAATAAAAAATCATATGTATACTGAACACAAACCATGTCTGACAACAAGCTTGTGAAGTCTATCCTCGAAGCCGCAACAATCACTGGCCTTGCCGCTGGTATTGGTTGGATTGGGAAAAAGACCATCAAAAAAAACTTCACTGCCGACCCCAGTGCAAGCTTTATGAACTACGTCAAGTTCACAGGCGTCATGGCTGGCTGCATCGCGCTGAAGAAATATCTCGAGGACCAGAAAATCCTCCCAGACAATATGTAAAAACCATATGTATACACGCGACCACAATGGCTTCGATTGCAATAATGGCCCTTGGCGCTGTTCTCAATGCGGCAGCTTTCACGGGCGGCAATTATCTCGCGAAATATCTGTCTGGTGATAACGGAAAGGCAGCAATGGATGAGAAAATCCGTCACGACAAAGCCCTTGTACAATACCAAGCTGCTTACGCCAAATACCAGAAGGACCGCACCAAGCTCCTCGACTGGATTGCAGCCAACGATCGGATTAAACACCAAGCTAGCAAAAACTTCCAAACCACCTACCAAGCCCTGGTCTTGTATAACCAGATGCACCAAACACAACCAGATAAACAAATCAAAGACTACAAAGAGCCTCAGTTCTCGGACTTCTACAAGCCCAGCCCACAACAACAGAATGGTAAACTTGTGTTCATTTGAGGCACCCTGCTTGCGGGTGGGTATGCGGCTTATCGCTTTCTTTGAATTGAAAAAATTTAAAACCCATATATATACCATGGCTACACCCATTTCTAAAGAAGAACGTGTCGCAGCTGTGGAACACTTGCACCTTTTACCAACATGCCCCTTGGATAAACAAACTGAGGAACTAGCGCAAATATATAAGAAACTTGTTGAAGAGATTCCCGCATCCGTGCCGGAAGAATATCATGAATTAAGCCGCACACTCATAACATTCCTCACGGCTCAAGAAACTGAGGAAATGAACCGAGCATTTCAGAAAATGACTGAACTAACTAGAAACATTGATCCCGACCTTATGAAGCAAATTTATGAGGACGAAGAAGCTGCTAACAGAACTCTTGAAGAGGCGCGCCTTTTTCTTGCACAGGATAGCCATGGACCGATCACATCTCCGCCTGCCGATTCATAAACTCTATATATACACACAATGGAGACCAAACTCTCTAAGATCTATTACAGTCCGAAAGGCTACTGGAAAGGTCTTGCCGCTGTGAAAAAGCTAGCTGCAGCAGCCAAGGTCTCTGATGATGTCGCAAAGAAATGGCTGGTCAAACAAGCCCTTTGGCAAGTTTATCTCCCAGCGCCACGCCATATCCCCCGGCCCAAGTTTGATGTCTCATCACCCAATGCAGTCAATCAAGCAGATCTTCTCTTCCTGCCCCACGACAAACTTCCTCGTGGGAGAAAGGTTTACAAATACGCATTAACCCTTGTTGATGTGGCTAGCCGTTACAAAGCAGCAGAGCCCCTGACTTCGAAAGAGTCTGAAGAGGTGGCTAAAGCGTTTGCACGGATATATAGACGCGGGCCTTTGAAATGGCCTCAACTCTTGCAAGTTGACCCTGGGAAAGAGTTTATGGGGGCTGTGACTAAGGCCATGGAGGATAACAAAACGACCATTCGTCGCGGGCGGGTTGATATCCACAGAGACCAAGCAATTGTGGAGAGATTCAATCGCACCCTGGCTGAAAGGTTGTTTGGTTATTAGTATGCCGTTGAAATGAATATGCCGTCTGGCCGTTCGACTGCATGGGTGAAAAGACTGCCAGATGTTGTCTCGGCCTTGAACAATGAAGTAACAAGACTCACTGGCAGTCTTTTCACCCATGCACCCATCAAAGAAAAAGCAATATCTTCCAAGCCCGCGACTCCATATGCTAGACCTGTTGGGGTTTATGAGAAGACGCTCCCTCCCCGGGTGAGTGTGAGATATCTGTATTACGCCGGTGAGCTGGAAGGGGGTGGTAGGCGGGCGACTGATCCGATCTGGTCGATGAAGGTCTATAACGTTGAGAGAGTTGTCACCAAGCCGAATGAGCCAGTGGTGTATTACCTTTACGATGGACCCAAGAGAGGGTTTGTTCGTGAGGAGTTGATGGTTGTACCGCCGGGCACTCAGTTAACACCAGCTGGGCTCTAGCGCGGGTTAGTGTATGTCTTTGTGTCCGTATGCCAGCGTGTGGACACCATCATCCTTGATCCAGCGCTTGGAGTCAAAGGGTGACAGTGTTGTCTTATTGAGATGCTCGCCAAATACCTGATGGTCTTTGCTTCGAAGCCTGTCCATCCCGTGCTTTAAGGATTGCCTGTTGAAGAGCGCATCCTTGTAGTTTTGGTGGATGATCTCTTTCTTTGTGACAACCTTGATGTTCCCGTTGCTTTCTTGATGTCCAGCTTAGCTTTGATTTCTTTGCCATCCTTGTCCTTCTTCTTAGCACACCTGCTATCGTCTTTTAAGATACTGTACATTTTCGAGCGAAGGCAGATTACCTCTGAGATGGGCACACCCTCACACTCATCCTTCATCTTGCCGATGACCTTCTTGTTTACTTGACTGTGCAAGGGATGGTCATTGGGATAGTCGCTCGTGTCATAGCGCCAGAGACTGCGCCTCATGTCTTTGTAGATGTCCCCCGTCTTGATCTCGAGTAGGAGAGAGTCTGTGTCGGTGTAGAGTAGCTCACACCGTGCGCCGTACTTGTACTTCAGGTGCTGGTAGTAGAACCTGTACATCAAGGTTTTGGAGAGATCGAGGATGCACATACCCGTGTATACTGGCCTGTTCATCAGGATGCTGTCTTTATGCATCTGGATGCCGGCCAGGCTGTCACTAAAGACCGTTGCTCTTGCAAAAAGTGGGCTGGATAGGAGCTTCCGGAGTTTTATCTCCTCGTTGGCTCGTACGAGCTTGACAACGGTTCGGTTTCTGAGGTTCTCCATTGTCTTACCGAAGACGGAGTTGTTCATCAGCTTGAAGAAGTCCTTCTCAAACTGTGTCTTGGCCTGCTTCCTGAGCTCGGTGTTCAAGGTGATGTATGGTTCCATCCAATCCTTCTGGTCGAAGGAGAGAACGTTATGCACCCTCTTCAGTTTCATACCGAGCTCGAGATAGAGCTGGAGATTGCGGTAGTGGAGGACATAGTTCGTTTTGTCCCTGAGGGTGAGGAGTAGCTTTTTAGTTCTGTCCTTCCCTAGATTCAGCTCTCCTGCAAGGGCTAGTTGGTAGGGCGACATCCACTCTTCTGGGACCTCTGTGCTATCTGGGGCGAGAGGGTAAGAGTTGTGCTCGTCATGCAACTCCTCTGGGTACTCCAAGTCCACCTCGAGAATGCATCCTCTCTTTCTGTCTGACTGCAAGCTCATAATTTTTTTTTCAGTGGGCATAACGCGCGCCTATGAGAAATTGACAACTGATAGAGGCTGGCTCATGGCCCAACCATAGAGGTTGTTTGCGTCGAGGTAGTGAACGTAAGTGGTCTCTTCCTCTGGATTGTAGTCTTGCAGATATAGATTGTTTGCCTTGCAGTGGCGCTTCATCTCTGTTGATATGCCGCCCCGCATTCCCTTCTCGATGAAGAGATACATGTTGTAGTCGGTGAGGAGTTCGAGCTGGATTCCCGTGTGTTTGAGTAGCGCGTCCCAACTCAGACCAGGACTTGTGTAGTAGTGCGCAGGGTCAAGACCGTAGTGCTTGAGACATGTCTTTCGGAAGTTCTCAAACACATCCGCGAGGAGAACTGTGTCTGTTGCCAGATAGAGATCGTGGTACTGCCCGAGATTCTCGCATTCGAATGCTTCCCAGACTTGCCTGGCATGCTCGTAGTCTTTATCGTCTATACCAGACTTTGTGAGCTTGCTGTAGAAAGCCTCTTTTGGCGGGAGAGATGTCTCGTTGAATCTCTCGAAGGAGTCCATGTACTCATAGGGATAGACGCCCTTGCGGAGTAATAGACCTCTTTTGGCTTGGTTAGTTATAAGCCGCTTTGTGATATCGAAGTCCTCTGGCTTGTTGGAGCCTACAAGGTTGTCTAGGCTAGAGCACATGAACTGCAAGCTGTCAATGAACCTGAGTCTGCCGAGAGAGAATGAGATGTATTTCCCCATATTGTTTGGGATGCATCTCAGATTGGGTGTGCCCTCGATCTCGGCGAAGTGCTGCATCAGATGGTGAGCGTCGTAGCCTTTCAGATTATGAAAGACAACCGGAATGCTTGTTTTCTTTGGGTCGATGCGGAAGTAACTCCGGTTACACACATTGTGGACTGCGCCGCGATACTTACCAGTTATGTGGCAGTGATCTCTGACAGCGTCTTTGAATTGTGGGCGTAAAAGAGGCTGGCCATGCACATTCAATGCAGTCACTGTTATCTTCAGCATCGTCTGGCTTAGGCTGCCTCTTGACCCACTTACCGTCATCTGGTTTGTAGCGATTGTAGAGTTCGAAAAAGCAAGGTATTCGGCTACCAGGATAGTTTGTGTGCCTGTGAGCCTTACCGATGTATTCGCCCGTGTCTGGGTGAAAGAAATCAGCCTCATCGCGTTGGTTGTACTTGATAAGGTCCTTCTTGCAGATGTGCCAAATGGTTGCGGTGTAGAAGTCATGCCGGTCTTGTCCTGTCATTTGCAGCGGCACCTCCTGCTTGAGTGATTCCCTTAACTCGAGTTCAGTTTCAACAAGAGCATCAAGAAACCTTTGCACACAGTCTTCACCACGGTAAAGGAAGTCTTTCACCACCTCTCCATCAGATCGCACGGCTATGAAGGAGAAGCCACAGGGCTTGTGGATCTCTGTCTGTGTTGTGCTGCTTTTACCGGGTGCTGGTATACATACGTCAACCTTCTCGATGATGCTCTCGCTGTCAGCGTAGATGACAAACGGCGCCTTCATCTGCCTCTGGTAATTTGTGAACTGCAGAGTGTTTTTGCCTTTCTCAGGCATATCGATTCTTGTTGGGCGAGAGGCGGCTCCTATGTCCAGCCAGCGACTTTCTCTCTAAGTTGGTCTATTCTAGCCCTAAGTTTTCTTTTTACTTCTTTGCGATTGAAAACGTTTTGGATGGTTGGGTTGCCATCTCCTCTTACGTAACATTGTTCCCTCACTTCACCTTCGTCTGTCTGCTTCTTAATGTCTAGTAAGACTGTGTATTGAAACTTCAAAGGTCCAAGTTCGTAGGATTGCTCTTCTATGACGTCGAGCATATTGTCAAGGACTTCATTGTGAAACAGAAGAAGATCCTTTCTACCAAGATCAGGTGGAACATCCATTCGGTAACTGGCAAGCCATCCGTGGTAGCCTTCATGTGCTCTGTTGAAGTTGGGTGCAACGTTTGCCATTGCCATGTGGGGGTTATATATACAGGGTTTACGTTTCTTCAATTGGTTATACCAGGCCGGTGTGGGTTGTGCTGCCGGGTTGGGGCCCGTGGATAACCGGATTGCTAACAATTAGTAGTTAGTACAGTGCTAAACCGGGATCACCCGACATGTCAAAATAAGCGGTCCGAGCCAGTGAGGACCGCTTATTTTGACATGTCGGGGTGGCCCCGGTTTAGCACTGTACTAACTACTAATTGAAATAATTAAAGAAACTGCAATTGCAAAGAAATGCTTGCCTGCTTTTCGCCGAAAGTGGATAGTTCTTCTATAACTTCTATTAGTATTAGCAAATTTGTAAATGTAATTGTACATCTGCGTAGTTCGTGTAGTATCATATTGTAATTGTAGTTATGTAAATAATGTATTGTTTAAAATAAAGTTGTTAAAAAAAGAAAGAAAAAAAAAACATGTTCTGTTTAGTTGAGCTGATAGCATTGTTTTTATCCTAGATTGCTGAAGCTGAGGGAAAACAAGGTCCATTGCTGTTTTGCAAGACACGTTTGACTTGGAGCAAATGACATTATGTCACCTTGCCGGTTTCAAAGGGGAAGAAACCTGGTGTGTCTTAAATTAAGGTATGTAAGGAATGCTAGGAAATTTTCCAAGCATTCGCACTCGGGTGGGCGAGTTGTCTCGCCTCGGCAGGTAGGGCAACCCTGACAAGCTGGACAACTTTTTCTCATATAAACACTTGTCGAGCCTACCCTTGACGAGACGGCTCAAATTGTTCCCAGAGCCCGTGTATCCAATATGTAACCTGGCCTAGCCCTCCCGAGAGAGACTGGTGTGCTAGAGCTAGGGGACGGCTGTTAAAACTCACAACTCCATATAAACGCTCCGTAAAGTTGTCTCGAGGGGGAAGGTTGCCTCGGGTACCCCAGACCATATAAAAGGAGGCTATAAACTTCACTGTAGTTGAGCCACACAAAAGTTAATGTTGATTCTCCGCTAGAGCTTGTTTCAGCTAGAGCTTGTTTCGCTAGAGCTTGTTTCAGCTAGAGCTTGTTTCAGCTAGAGCTTGTTTCAGCTAGAGCTTGTTTCGCTAGAGCTCTGCTTCAGCTCTACATTGGGACTATAGCCAATGAAAACAAAACAAAACAAAAAATATGCAGAAAACGCAGTTTATTTCCAGACCAATTGAAGCTCTAAATATTCGCTTCAATACGTTAACTAAGCAAATTTTAATAATATCAATGATTAGCAACTTTGAATGTGTCTTCTTACTTTAGCCGGCAACGAAACAGCTTTATTACCTTTCAACTGCATTTTATTTAAATCAGTGAAAGTTGTAAAAACATACGTGAAAAACAAAAAAATTATAAAAAAACAGAGAATTACTATTTATGGATTGTCGAATTCTTTCACATTGAGAAACAAGAAGGGTAACTCAGCTTTATTCATTTATTTTTAGGGAGACATTGGTAGTCGCAACACATTGGAAACGGAGAGGATGAATGGACCTCAGAACACGACCATGATTTCCTTGGTTTCGATACATATTTGCACGTGACATAGTAAAAGCACGTCCCATCTTTAAATTTGCATACCACGGCCCATCTGTGCTGCTCCCCAAGGCAATCTTTTAAGTCGTCGAAATTAACTTGGCCAGTTTGCTCTTGTTTTTTCATGGTTTTACAAGAATGATTAAATTGTTGAAATGTTGTCTGTCGCCTCAGACGTCTGCTTTGAATAACTGTAAAACAATAGTAAATCAGATCATGAACACCTTATTCTGCCGTAATAGTTATTCATGACACATTGTACAGTTCATTACCAGGAAACAAAATCAATTAACGTCAATGCAACATTCATTAACGGAAGTAATCATTTCATTTGCATGACCATTTAAAGCCATTTTGCATCAGGACGAAGATTCATGACGAAAATCCTAAGTAGGATTGGAAATTCAAAAAGAAAACAGCTGTATATATATTCAATCAGTTTCCGCGGTTTTTGTACAAAATGTTGAAGTTTGGCTGAAATCCAGAATCAAAGTTGTGGAAATAGTTTTCGCCAACTCGAGTTCCCTATTAAGCTCTTGTAAGCCGAAATGTATCTTCTTGCCTCATATATGAAGGCAGTGAAGAGACAATAAGTTAAAAAGGAATAATTAAATTATGTTTCACTCGGAGATTAACCCTATTCATCCTGGGGGGGGGGGGGGGGGGCACAAAGTGCCCGCGCTAACTTTCAACAGTCATAACTTCTTTAATATGTATTCAAACGCCATCAAACTTTGTGACTTTTCCTAAAATTTATCTGGCAACAATTTCATGTGACAATTTATTGATCACGTGAATCGATGTTTCCATGGAAACAAGATTTTGACAGCCATGTTTTTTTAAATTTGCATATTTGTACCTTTGAATGAAGAAAAACAATGTTTATTGGTATAACTTTTAGATTTTTACGTCATTTAGCGTTCATTTATTGGTTTTGATTAATTTTGAGTCAATTTGGACTAAGACATGACATTTTCAATTTTTATATAAGACAGGGTCATAGTTAATCTCGTACCCAGTTCTCACATTTCAGTACAGTACAAACACGAGTGAGACCTGGGTAAGAGATTAGGTCATAGTTTTCTAGGTCTTAGGTCTTAGTTTTCTAGGTCTTAGGTCTTAGTTTTCTAGACACCCAAGAAGAGAGCAATGGATACAGGTAACTACGTTGTGTACGGTCCTGCTGCTCGCAATTTGGAGCGGATAAGTTCATTTATTGGAATTTTATTGGCCTTTTCGCGTTGAGCTTCGCTTCTACAGTCGCCAGCCTTCCCTTTTTTATAGTGGATAGTGGGGCGAGTGACAAAAGTGGTAAAAATGCATTTAAACCGGTCAGGACACATCAAGGGAAAATAAAGTAAAGGTAATGTCTTTATTGTGTAATATTTTCGATTTTTCTATCGCTTCTCAATTCCGTGACAAATCGTGTTATTACCTATATTTCAATACTGTGTACCGGCTTCGAATCTGTAAACTGATGTGGCTCACACACCACGGTTGGGCTGCCTGTGCTGTGAGTGGACTATTATTGTTACGGTGCACTGCCAATAACATTTAGTATCATTAATGGCGATATTTCTCGTTACATCACCTATTGTTTTTAATGTGCCAACCAGAGAACTATTGGCTGTTGAAACAAATAGTTTTTTTTGTTTAATAGTTGGCAAATTTGAATAACAAATTCGACTTAATGTATGTAAACAGAGAAATATCGCTTTTGTACTTTAGGACCATCACAATATGATTTCTTTGTCAATGGTAACATTTTATGATGTATCATGATTCCGCCACTTGACAGACAGTAATACATGCATGTACAAGATTTTAGGATCATGTCAGTATTGTTTTCTAATTTTTTTATTGTTATAGTTCTGAATTTAGGAAGTATTAACTCGCAATTATGCATGTATAAAATCATTTTCATATTGAAATCAAATCAGGAGCAATTTATGATTTTTACACTTTAGAGGACATGGGACTGCATGGTTCAAGGGATACTCTTGGAAACCCTCAAACCCTGAAAACATCATAGACACTGTATTAATATTAATTTAACTGCAAATATTAATTCGGGGTGATATCATATATGACTTTAAAAATAAGAATAGACAAGCGTTAAAAATATAAAACATGTGTAATGTGATTGAAAAGAGGAGGAGGATCAGATTGAGTTTAGCGCCCGAAAGGCTATAGTCCGGCCTGAAGATGTTGATCCACTTTACCCGAAATAGTGCAGGCTGCAGAATCTCATAACGCATAAGTTGCTTTTGATCGCTTCTTATCCTAGTTGCAAAAGCTCATTTTTTTTGTTACAAAATACGCCCTTCAGGAAAAAAAAGAAACGAATTTTTTCCCCGTTTAAAATTTGTCAACGTCAGTTTTCAATCTGCCGATCTAGAATCCATACAAGGGTAAAGATAAGGAAAATACGCGTACTTTTTTAATTATCTCAATTGGCCCTTAAATGGCAGAGTGTCTCAAAAATACTTACTTGCATATCCATCTGCTGTCCTTCTGGCGTTGGACACTTCTGTGTTGTAAATTGGCAAGGCTCCGCAAAAGTCCAAAATTTCTTCGGTGAGACGAGATCTTTCTGCAGGACCAGTTACGAAAACTAGACTGGACTTTGTTTCGACAGGAAGTTTGCCAGGTTGGGTAGCTGCCTGTGAAATGTAAAACAAGACACTTGCTACATAGTTTTAAATAATTTCAGTGGAATAAAGTTAATTAAATTGAAGCGAACTTAACGGTATTAACAACAAAACTTAGTGATCCAGGCAGTTTATAATTATGGTAAAAGTCTTGAAATGAATTTGATTGGCGTACTGCACGAGCCGTGCAGGCATTAGAACTACCGAGTGAAAAGGCTTGACGTCTCTAAGCTCATTTCACATCTTTTACAATGTCATCTGTTAAAATAACTAATAGGGCTTAATAATCCACTACTGTACATCAGTTACTATGTGTACAGGACAAGTAGTAAATTTTACTAGCTCGATATATATATATATATATATATATATATAATTATAATAAACTGGTTTAAGACTTCAGAGGTAGTTCATCGTTTTATTACAACCGTATCCCCGCTTTTATAGCCAGTTATTGTAATTTAACGGTCAATCGTTGATATTGCCTGATGAGTGTGGTCATCTTTTGGCCATACGAAACAGAGCTGTAGTAATAAAACGATGAACTACCTCTGAAGTCTTAAACCAGTTTATTATAATTGTCAATGCTCCTCTAAGAGTTGAGCGCTCTCTGAAATACATTCAAATCAAGTTCAAGAATTTATATATATATATATATATATATATATATAATACAATTTTAGATAGAAAATTTCTAGAGACAGTTACTCGAGTTTCACGCACTAAGCGATCATCAGACTGTGCCGTTGGCCTCCAACGGCACAGTCTGATGATCGCTTAGTGCGTGAAACTCGAGTAACTGTCTCTAGAAATCTTCTATCTAAAATTGTATCTCGCTCTGCATGTATTTGCATCGAGCACTCCTACGACTGCGTGAAGCACTTTTTATATTGTTTCTCTGTTTATATATATATATATATACAGCAGTTTGCAAAAATTTTGAACCCCCCAAAATATATCATTATATCCAGATATATAGCATTGTTAGAGAGCAGGGATATAATGATATATTTTGGGGGGGGGGGGGGGGGGGGGGTTCAAAATTTTTGCAAACTGCTGTATATAAGTAGTATGAACTTGGGCTGGGAAATAATTGAAACAACTAACTGCCTCATTATCTTTGGATCACCAACTTATTCCCTTCAGAAGGAGATTCACAGTGATTTCTGACAAATATTAATTAATTAGTATATATTATTGTTCACGATTTCTGTTCCCCAAATATACTAATTAATTAATATTTGTCAAAAATCACTGTGAATCACCTTCTGAAGGGAATAAGTTGGTGATCCAAAGATAATGAGGCAGTTAGTTGTTTCAATTTTTTCCCAGCCCAAGTTCATACTACTTATCATATGTTGAGGGAAATATACTGTGAATTGCTGATCAATTGGGCTAAGTGACGCGATCCTAACTGCAGAAAAAGTGAGTCTCTTCGTGCCTGCCACATATATAGATGCTTCCAATTTCACGCTGAATGGCGGGGTTGGCTCAGTAGTCTAGTGGTAAGACATCTGACCGGTACTCAGGAGACCCGGGTTCGATTCCCGGCTAAACCACATCTTCACTCATTTCTTTGTTGACGATTTCTGTTCCCCATATATACTTATTAATTATATATATGGTAAAGATCGAACAGTTGAAGGAAGGTATATAACACCAGGGTTGCCACCCATTTGGATGAAAACCGTGATTCCCTGACTTTTCCCTGGCTTTTCACTGATCACAAAACAATTTTCACTGACGACGCCTGTTGAATCCTTAATTTGACAGCAAAACTATGGTAAAAAATATAAATTATTACTAAAACATCCCTCAGTGTGTACTACACAAATTTTTGTCGCTGCTACATGTCGCTGCGACATGTCCCTGCTACATGACCCCTCGTGTTTGCCCACCTTTATGAACAGATATAGGGGTCCGTTAATTGTCTTAAACCACTCGGGTCTAAGTCAGACCGTTTAAATAACCGGCGGCTCATATTGTTCGAGAATAGATCGTATTGACATTATGGCTAGTTAAGTACCAAGACAGATTTTTTTAACGAAATGTAGGTGATGAATCTGGCTTCTTTATTCAATATTTCTAAAAGGTGTCTTTTTTGAAATTTACAACGATATAGAGCGATTCTACATTTATTAAGGTTTCAGAAAATGTAAAGGTTGGGGTTTTCTCGTAACGCGCGAGCGCGTTGAATCACAACAACTCAAGAATGTCAAACCAGCTATATACTGATACCTTAATTTGTTGCAAATAGCACCTTGATAAGAACGATTTTGACAATTCCAATCTTGTAAGACCATTTAAAATCCTTACCAGATCAAGATCGGCCTTCAGCTTTTCAGGTCTTGGCAGGGAGGAGTCCATTTTGGAAATATGACAGACCTTTCGCGACCAAATCTTGGTAACAGTCACACGCTGTCGAAACATTGAAGTAAACTTAAGCGTTGAAATTGGCGCAAAAGGAAAGCCAGCACAGCAGCTAAGGCGCAAGCAAGGAGACATGCGAGCGAAAAGTACCTGCATAGCACTGTTGCGTTGATGCATACAGCTGTTTCGAGAAAGGTTGTCGGAAAAAAGCGTAAAGGTGCACGCGACAATCCCACATTGTGGGTAGTCATCAACGCTTTATCCTAAAAACTCCTTTCTCTATATGGCCAACCATCTAAGATCGTCGCTGTACGGACGAGGCATCGCGGATTTGATGTATTGATTTGACTTATTAACATTCAGTGATCATATCCCAAATTAATTTTCGGGATTATCGCGTGCACTTTTGCCCTTTTTTCCGACAACCTTTCTCGAAACAGCTGTATCACACGCATGAACAAGCATTTATGCATGGGAATTTTTATTTAGTAATAAGAACACAAATTAGCTGCAGGGAGATAGGAACCTTTGAAAAATTATTAAGAAAGGCCTTTCAGCATCTTTTAAGCGTGCTCGTAATCTTCTCTTTAAGGTGGCTCGATATGGTTTTTCGACGCCCCGACCACCAATTTTCTAACTTAAAATAAAGCATCTCTAGAAGACGTTTTAAAGAATGTCATGCTATATACTTACTACAAATAGATTGAGCTTTAGTATGCAGCTCAAAGTTCCTTGGCAACGCTGCACTGCTATGGGTAATTTTCCTAATGGAGTATTTTCCGGGCGTGTTGAGGTTTTTAGCAAAATCGGTCTTAAGTTAAGAGTGAGTGTCCTTGAATAAATTAAATTTGAACTGTGGATTACAGTGGACTACTCGAATCTGGCCTCTTGGAAGAAAATTGACCAATCACAACGTAACGTTGAAGCATCCAGACAAAACATCTTCAACTTATGAAACCATCCTACTTTGCGGTCCTCTCAGAAAATAGCTCCATTTTTTTATTGGTGGGTTTCGATCCGAAATCAAAAGCGTTTTTGGTAAGCTGTCAAGCGAGTAAATTTGTCTCATGAAAAATATTCAGGAAAGGATGAATTTGGTTATAAAGAACTTGTTCTGGTTAAAGCCCATCACCCAGACCTTAGACTATTTTGACGTCCCCAGCTGCATGCAAGCACATTCAAAGCGCCTGAGGAAATTCTATAAACCCAATCACGATTTTCTGACTCAGTCCTCTAGCTATAGTCCTCTAGCTGCTCAGGACTCGTAACACAATACGCCTTCAGTTAACATTTTGCATTCATTTCTAAACCATACAATGAATCGAAGCTGGATCCGGCGCCCGCTTACCATCTTAAAGTCATGGTAGAAATCAGCACCATTTACGTCGTTGTGAGCAGGAACGCGGAAAACTGCGGCTTGTTTCTGTTCATCGACGTCGATTTTTTCTGAAAATCTTGTTCCTTTTTCTTCCAGTGCCAACGTATAGTGATCAATCTAGAGAAGAAATATTAAACAGAGCAACTGATTTTGCAATTTTTTATTTGAATATTAAATGTGTGCATTTCGTAATTATTGTTATTGTATATTGATAATGGCAAAATTTCAGAAATATCGATACGTAGGGACGAGCGACATCATGGCTATCAGAAATAAGGGCTTTCCGTGAAAGTGAACAGGCTGTGTTTGCCTGCGTACGAAAACATTCGTTTTTTCCACTCTTGTTTTAGTCTCAGCGAGTAGAAAAGAAAATAATGATATTGTTTTCCATGTAGCTTTAATTACAATATGTTTTTATTACTTGAGACTCGTAATAAATTTTTCTCGGCTCTAAAGAAAACTGATGGTTACTTTGAAGTAGACATGTACCAACAAAAAAAATTCCAACTATTTATTAAAGTATTCCCATATGAATACATGATATCAGCTTCTAAATTCTTAACATCATCTTCATTATTGCTTGCCTTTTACGTTAATTAACTATACCATGCGCGATTTAGGGGTAATGGCTTATTATTTTGTTGAAAACAATAGAATATTAGAACATAAAAGAACGACAAGTGACAATAGAATACAATACCATAGAATATATTAGAATACATAACTTTGCTTAATACAACGGAGGTGTACAATGTACAATGGAGCTGACGCCCTAAATCGGGCATCATATGTCATTGTTAATGGAAGGGTTTCACGGTTTGGCGCATGTGCAAGCTATGACGTAACCCATTTAATTTCATTATTTAGTCCAATCTGAAGCGAGTGGATAACACTGGCGGGAAATTTTCCCGTGAAAATGTCGCGGTCAGTCAGCTGATTATGAATGATTATAGATATCCATGTGCGCAATGAAAGCCACCAGAGCGTAGAATAAATCCCTCAAGTCAAAGGTTTTATTCATTGCTGACTTTGTCAGTGTCATTGATCCGTTGAAATTTTCTGTGAATTTTGGTCATTCTTCGCTTTGTTTAGACTAATTATAGTATATGATTATTGAAGTAAATGTGAGTGGTTTTTTAACCGATAAACTGTTGGTAAGAAAGCGAATTAAGCATTTTAATCTGTGCACATGCGCCGACCGTGAAACTCTCACTTTAATTAAACTAAATTGGTTGTCGGTTCGAAATAGAATCACAAATAAAAGCAGCGGTTGGTAAACGATAAACTGACGATCTACACTGTTAAAAAGACACGGATCCTTTTACGTTAAAAAAAAAACCAGTTGGTTTGCACTGAAATGAAACTATTTTGACTCGCTTGTGTTTTTCTCTCTGCTTCAACACATAATTTTTAAACTATATACTATAAAATATTCCCTGAATTGCACATTATATGAAATCGTGAAGGAAGCAAAATAGCAAAGGGTGACTTAGTAAAATGCATGAAAGCCTGCCCAGTACAGACGTACTTGTTTTGAATCCATTCTCCCAACTAAAACGCTCAGAACCGGTCGAATATGAAAAATCCGGAATTCGGTTAGACCTAATGAATCTCACCGGAGTACTTGTGGATTCAATAGATTCATGATCCGTTTTTCTGCATGTGATTCCAGTTCTCTCCACCCCCCAGAAATAAAACGCAGCCAATGTAATGATGCCAAGAGAATCAGAAGAAATGCAATTCGTTTAATTTATTTCTATCACCGTGATTGGGAAGAAAGAGCGTTTTTGGCGTTTTGTTGTGTCTACCAGTTTTGATGATCTCCAAGCCCGAAATTATATATAATTTTTTTTTTTATAGAGGTTTTTTGTTTGCAAAATCTAGGACTAAAATCAGCTAGAATTAAATTCAACTAACCTCTCCGAATGCGAACGGCAGAAGACATGAAAAAAACAGGCTGATAACTGCAATTACAAGTAACTGAAACGAAGATAAAAAATAGTCAACAGAAGCCGAAAACTAATCACTAATGACAGACCATATCAGTTAAAGAATTAACGTTAGGTAATAAGTTCACTCACCTTCATGGCAAAATACTCTTTTCTTGTGTTATAAACTTGAAACACCAAGTGACCAGATGGATGTGTTGTCTCTCTGAAACTAAGATTTTAAGCGGCTGTGTTTCACAATTTATAGGTTTTCGCATTGATTGTTGCAGACAATGTTTTCATCCTGGATTGCTGAAGCTATAAAAGACTATGGCGGAGAGGGCACGTTTAAGAAAAAAAGGCCACATTTCAGAATTAATATTCCATTTCCTTGATGGTTGCAAACAATGTTTTCATCCTAGATTGCTGAAGCTACAAACACGGCTACTGTTTTATAGAGCACGTTCAGGAAAAAAAGTCACATTGATATCCCATTTCAGGGTAACACTAATTTGGCGGCGCATCATTAGCATACCCAATACTCACAATCATTCAATCGGCTTTCGGCATAAAATCGGCGAAACAACCACACTCTAATTTAGGGAAATATTCTTTAAGAATGTCTTGCTCTGCTAAGATAGTTTTTAATTTGTATGTCCTGGATTCTTCCAGCAGCAGCTGTTTTAATACACAGCACGTTGAAGAAGAAACGTCCGACTTCCCATTTCAGAGTAACACTAATTTGGCGGCGCATTCAAGACTAAAAAATGAGAATACGCAATACCATGCACACTATCATTCAATGCTCACGGCATATAAGAATTGGCGCAACAACCACACTTTAAGAATATCCTACTCCGCTCGGAAGATTCGCGGATTTTGCATTTTGTATATCCTGGATTGTTAAAGGGCCGTGAGACGAAGTTTGAAACAAAACAAACATGTCCTAGATTGCTGAAGCTGCGGGGAAATAAGGTTCATTGCTGTTTTGCAAGGCACGAGGCACGAGGCACGACGGGAGGGGCAGGGGTACTCCCAGGCATGTAACCTACAGAACATTGGTGTGCGCAGCGGGATCTCAATAATTCTATATTCATTGATGCTAAACTTCCCATGTACAGAAAAGGAGTTATCCCCGGGTTTCATATCTGTTTACGCCAAGGCTAATTTGGCAAACTCGGAAACTTACTCACAACAAATATGTAACATCACCAATAAAAGGGGTTATTTTTTATTTATCCTGGATTGTTGGAGGGTCATGAGTTTGAGCTATCAGCGAGGAAAGATACTTAGAAAGTTGGGGATCTGGGCCCGGTTGTTCGAAAGTCGGTTAACACCAAATTAACCCAGGATTAAAACCGAGAAGTTTAATTTCTCTTGTAAGAAGTGTTTTCAAAAACTTGTTTTAAGCTACACTCGAAGACAAGTCAAAGTCGAAACTTAAGGGCGAAAATGCTTTGGAAAAATCTCCATTGATTAAGAATTTAACCGGGAATCAAGTTGACGCTAACCCTGGGTTAGCTTAATCGCGCTTTGAACTGACAATGCGGCCCTGAGCTAAATGTTTATGTATTTTCAGTCTGGTGTTTGCTCAATACGTTACTCGAAAAAAATGACGAGAGTTAATGTAAGGAGTGGAGGCGCGGTGGTGTAGAGATTAGCGCGTTGGACTTCATTGAAGGTCGGTGGTTCGAGTCTGGTCTCTGCCGTCGTGTTGTTTCTTAAGACAATATTTTTTGCTCAACACTGTATCTCTTCGCCCAGGTGTATAAATGGCCTGACCGGCGACATAATGCTGGGAGGACACGCATCAAAAAGGAAATAGATGATCGATATTTTTTTATTGCAGTCTTGACAACTGTGGCTACGCAAAAACATTTGCTTTAATACACAGTGAAACAAGGAAAGTGATACACACTTGTGAGCTATCATAGTCGCGAGTTCACTTTATAATATATAGTTGCGATTAATTCAGTAACTACCGCAACGCAAACGGTTAACATTGAAACGGATACTGTGCCAGTTGATGTCGTGTTTTCATGATTATGGCCAGGAAATATAAATATAACTAAAGAGACAAAATAACGATAAAACAGTCCATATTCTACATGAATGGCAATTGATAGTCTCCTACGCAGCCGTTATTAGGGCTCGTCACGCAACGCTCCTCCCCCACAAATTTGATGAACTGTAATCCACTTCCATCCTTGCAATCCTGCACTTTATCCCCAAACTACTGAGAAACTAAAACTGAGAAAAATAGGCCAAGTTCTACCAATCAGCTTAATTGCCATTTCACTCTGAATTTGCAAATATTAGGACTACCCTGACTCCAGAGCGGTCTGTTCTCCAAGTATTACAACAGTGAAATGTGCCGCATTCTACCGGTTATAACATGACTCCGCCACTCGCCTCTCGAGTGTCACAAAAAAAAAAATATAACCAATGATTCCGAGTGTATAAAACGACATCTCCTGCAACGTTGCAATTGCAAAAGTCAGAAAAGTAAGCATTTTTGCTTCAGTTGCCTTGGACCGTAACTGATTTTCTCGACCAAATTATTTCTCATTTATTTCTATTATTCGTAGACTCTTCTTTGCTCACTGTAAGAATAATAGCACAAAATTTCAGCCTGGGTAATGTTCTCAGCACTTTCTTAAAATTTTGGCCATTTCCAGCCTCGGCCAAGCACCTGACCATCTCAAACGCCGAAGTGACGCATTAGATAAAGATGACCTGCGGGTACAACATATGAAAATTGTTGCCTGCGTGCGAAAAAGCCCTTTAAAACAGTTTTCGCGAAAAAAAAAAAAAGATATGTCCTATGAGGAATCGATCATAAGTGAAATCTGCTATAAAGTTTCCCTGGAATAGAGTTTTTTGAAACTCTTTTCTACTGATTATATTTTTGTATTAAAATACAGCAGGGAAAGCGGTGTATATGGCTTTAATTTGCTTTCTTTTTTCGATAGCTAGCGCAATTGTTCGAGAAAGTTTATAACTAACTTTAGCTAGCTAACTGAGATAAGAAATTGAGCCTTAGATATATAGTTTTACATAAAAGGTAGCTTTGTTTCTAAGGAAGTGCAACGGCCAAAACAATCCCATCGTGAAACGTGACTGCGGTCTATTTATGACCTTTAGTATACTCTAGTGAAATTCAAATATTGCAAGCTTTCGCATGTAAACACTTCCAAGCTGTTTACCAACTGAATCAGTAGCCAATCTAACGCAATATTTTCGACCTCTTGACAGATTGAACGACGCTTATACGTGACATGAATGCCAAATTGCCAAACAGGAAATACACGTGAAAGCTGATCGCGAGGGTTCGCGCGAGGAAATGAGCTTAGTAACCTCTCCTCTAATAGAAAATCAACACGAGCGGCCAACACGAGCATTATGTTCTCAATCTGGCACGGCAGAACTTCCTTGAATTGGCTCTCGTTTTCCCCCCAACGACCATGCAGTCGATAAATCTTTTACTTTGGAGCGGTTTGTTTCATTCCATTTTAATTTCGAGGGCTCGGGAGTATTCAAATCGATGGACGGTGCAAATTGATGGCGATCACGACGAAGCAAACAGATTGGCCCGAAAACATGGCTTTGTAAACCAAGGGAAGGTAAGACTTGTTTATATTGCCTCGCTTCTGCTATTCTGCAGTACAAGATGGGTTAGTTCTGCTCATTAATCGGTCTACAATTCTTGTAGGCAAGAGTACAATTATATTATGTTACATACTACGTGTGCACCAGTGTTGTGCACAGAAAGGGTTTCTAGCGGCCATCAATTTGAAACTGGACTAAAGTGTGTTCCATTGATTCATCATTCCATAAAGGAGTTAAAACGAAGGTCGTTCAATAGTTCTTCTTCAAACGGTTGCTTGTGAATTTTTCCAAAGATAACTGGGCTTTAAAATTGCTACGCGGTATGCGGAAAGTAATTAATTTATGTAAGCTTATCCTCGTTCTTATCCACTGCACTGTTTATAAAATTTCTTAAAACAAATCGACAGGTTAGGACTTTTTTGTTGTTAAATTAAATTTCTTATTTTAAGAATTTAATTCTTATTTTAAGAAAACTTTCTTCCTTAAAATCAATATCTTAAGACTAAAACTAAGAAGCCAATTTTTGGCAAAACTCTTAAATCAAGAACAGACAACACAAATTAAGAACATCCTATAAGAAATTACCTTTATCTGAACTAAGAAAAAACTTCTTAATTTAAAACTTCAGGTTTAAGAGTGCTGCGTACTGCGTCGCCACCTAAGATACATGCACCTCACCTTGCCATCATAAATATTGTATATTGCCCACGGGTTTTTATCAACAAGGTCTATATGGCAGGGTATTCTGCGATTTAGTATTTTTTTACAAAGATCATAGGAAGAGCTGAAGATGCTTTGCCTTTTAACTCGCAATTTCATTTAAAACTAAAATTATGACTCGGTCAATTCTAAGTGTGCCCATCCCTCCCTCGGGCATTTGTCAAGTTGTCGGTCCACATGGTAGGCATTTGTCATCAAAGCTATAGAAGAAATGCACTTGATTAAATTTAGTTTAATTTATCCGAAATAAACTTAAATTACGGTGCTCACATTTCAGTAGTTCTGTGTCTTTTCTGGTCGTTTCTACCTGGAAAACAATGCATTTGATTTTGAATAGCACCTGCATTCGTAGAATCTCGGTAACGGTAACCATTTTTTTTTTTTAATCCTAGGCACGGGCCCTAAGCATTTAGTCTTAACTCAATAAAACCCACTGCGTAGAAAACAAATATAATCCTTGTGCAAAGCTTGTAAGACCTTAACATGAAAAACACGAAAGACCTTAACACGAAGACCACATAAGACCTTAACATCGAAGAATGCGTAAGACCTTAACACGAAAAAAGTTGTAGCATCTTGAACATGTTTTAAAACACTACAACAATCGTAGCCACATTCAGTGTTATAATTATGATGCAAGTTGTATACAATTTTCCCCTGACGCAAGTAGTTCCCGCTACCAAAAATTGCATGGGACAAGGTTGTGCTGTCTAAATCAGCATTAAAAGTGAATACAGCGATAACAATAACTACATGTAATTTGTTGTAAACAAATATAAACAAAAAAGCTATTTATAAGCTATTTATAAGCTTAAATATGTTTTGCATCCAGGAGTCTTAAAATCAATTAAAATTTATCTAAAAGGATTTTCCATTTGAGGTCGTTTTGATGCCCATCTACATGTACCTTGAAAAAAATAAAATTTATTCTTGATGGTCTAGTGGTCTTGGCCGGGATTTGCCCTCAGTTAGGCCCGAGTTCAATTCACGTAATGTTATATCTATTTTTTTCCCCTGACTGGACATTATAATTATAGTGGTTTACTTACATGTACGTTTACTTTAAAAAAAACCATCAAACCGTGTCAGTATGAAAACATAAGCTTACATGTACCGCAATATTGTGTTACATTTTTTAATTAGCATTTCTTATTCATGGGTTGGCTCTTACATTTACATGTAGGAGTTTTTTATTATTAAAAGCCAAAAAGGATCAGAATCGCTACCCCTGATAAAGTTTTATACAAACAGACTTTGACATGTCTTTCGTTTTTGCAGGTTATTGATAGTTACTATAGCTTTGTACATGAAAAGGTGGAAAAAATATCCAAAGTCCCAAGTTATCATATGCATAAAGGACTATTGTCAGAACGGAATGTAAGCAGACCTACATGTATATTTTATAAATTATTTGCATATTAAAGGAGCTACAGTATGTCACTATTTTTAATTGCACGAAGAACAAGTCCAAAGTTTTTAATGCTTTTCGCGTGATTTTCAATACTTATTGTTATTATAATTTCAACCCTTGAGGTATGTTTGAGTCTTTGATGTCACTTTCTCCCATTCGCAACCAAGCCTTGGAACAAGGTTGATTAATGGCGGCCGTAAATTCTTGGATGCTAAAATAAAATGACTTCTGACATTCGTAATGAATTGAAATTTGGCAAGATGAGTAAGAAAGTGTAATTGTACACGAAAATGTAAAAAAATGAAAATCAAAAATTTGATCACAGGGGCACTTTAAGAAAGCACTAGTCTTGTAAAAGACATACATGTACATGTAGGTGGAAACCCAAAAATAATCATCCAGCTTTGTTTACAATAATATTTATTGTTACTTTTTATCACCAATGCTCTAACATTCATACATTCATACAAATTGTTCATTCATACAAACGACTTTATTTAGCCAAGCAGTGGAAATATTTTTTACAATAATGCTTATATTATTATACAGTATGTCTACAGAATGTCCATGCCTTCATGTATGTACATGTTGTATACTACAGAGATACAAGTGTTATTGTTTTAAATGTAGTAGTACTGTATATACACTGCATAACTGTACATGTTATTTACAGGTTAAAATGGTAGAACAACAGGAAATGAAGTCTTACAAGCTTCTGTCAACTGCTGTAGTGGGATTTCAGGAGCCTACTGATCCAGGATTTGAAGATATGTGGTATATTGTAAGACTAAGTATAACAATTTTTACTGTACACTGTTCATGTACTAGATATTATCTTGTTTAAATGCCTGACCCTGAATTAATGTTACATACATTAAAATAAACACCGGATAAATGAGGTATACATGTAGTTTCAAATAAACACCTCCTGTATTCAAGCCACGAACATAAAATTATTTTAGTCATTTCAGATCAGGACGGCAAATATTTTATTTTAGGTCTGGCATAATTATTATGCAGGGTTCGAAATTGTGACTGATACGGTTGCCAATGCGACTTACATTTCCTCCTTGGCGACTAAAAATTCTGGTTCAGTCGCCACTTTGGTGTCCAGATTTCTCTATGATTTAGATTTGCATTTTAAAGGCTTAAAATTTAAACAAACACTTAATCTTGTCTTGTTTGTCTAATTCCTTGTAAAAAAAATTGGGCCAGATCGCAACAGAGCTGAGGGCCTTTTCTCAGAATACCAACTTCTATTCTTTCAGCTTCTCCCTTTTCATTCATTCATTCATTCATTCATTCATTCATTCATTCATTCATTGAGTGAGCTTACATGAAGTGTAATCTCACTCTATGTCATGGGAAGTGTCCGTAAGTCCGTGGTAGTCCATTCTTCGGGTTGTCTTCGGTATCACGGCGCCTGGTCTCGAACAGATATTGTTTATTTCCGTACGAACGATGAGAGCACGAACACGCGAATATGAGCGAGGTTGAACACGAAGTGCTGTGAACTGATCCCGGATCATCCCGGATAACAAACGACGTATTTTCGATATAAAAAACACGGAACGTGGAAGCAACCACGTTTTTTCGCCGTTGGAGAAAGAGAGGTAAGAGGCTCGAAATTTACGATGTTTTCGTGTTATATTGCACCAGTAATCAGGCACAGCATTCAAGCAATGTGTCTATTGTTTTCACGTAAAGAGTTTTTCAGATGTTTTGAAGGTGTAGACAAAATCTTCGCCTACAAAAGGTTCCCTAAATCACCGAGATGTAGTTTTAAAGACAGCTGTGATGGCCGCCGAGTGACTTGTGCAGTCCAGCATTGCGAATTGCTCCATGTACAACATCTGGCAATCCATAACCCTGTCTCAGGGTCATATAATTCCCTTCTGGGAACAAAATATTTCCTTCGGGAAACGATGAATTCTCTTCGAAGAACAAATAATGTCTTTAGAGACACAAATCTGGGTTAAGTGCAGTTACACTAAAACGTTGAAAAGTTATTGTTTGAAAACGTGATGTTACTAAGTTTAAAATGTAAGTTAACTATACTTGTTACAGCTACCTACATTCCAAAAAAACTTGAGAATAAATGTTAATGTTTTACTGTTATTGTTGGCAATGCTGATACTGTATGCAAACAGCTACATGCTATAAGCACCAACCAGGGCTCAATTTCATAAAACTTTTACAGCTGTAATTTACAAGTGTAGTTATTGTTTCAGACCTCTGAAACAATAGCTACAAGCGTAAAAGTTTTATTAAATTGATCTTTAAATTTATATTTTTTGATTAAAAGATAACATTGCCTGCCTTGAGTATAATGGTGTCAATCTTTACTGTCAGTATGGGGTTTTACCACTCCTTACATGTGAAACCCGACCACGTTTGTTTGTCAGACACTGTTTCAAATAAACACCTATTTCAAATAGGCACCCATCCTTGTGTAAATCCATGTGCGGTAGATCTAGAATTTTGTTCATGTTCACAGTTACAGTAATTCCTCTATTAAGTGGTCATTTTTCAAAATCCCAAAATATGTATTCACCAGTCCTTTACTGGAAATGGTTCTCAAGGTCCTGAGGGTTTCAGCTTAACAGAGGGACTGCTGTATATGATTTACATTTTTTTTCAGAAATTTCCTAATATGATAACTTTGATGATGATAACTCGGTCCTTGTAGTGACATTACACAGCGTGACAAAAACGATACCAAATTAACGAACGATCTTACAGTCCAACAAAACAAAAAATCATCCTCGACAAACCAAGATACTTTTCCATTACAGAAGCTCTTGAGACGTTAAGTTGCAAGCCACAATGGTGCTTGGTGGACATGTGTTTTTATCACATCTCTTGGACTTGGAACACTTGCGCCAGTTATACAGTCAATGAACCATTTTTTAAGTTGTGCTTCCGTACCTGTGACAGTACCACATTATATCGTTAAATAGTTTTTCTGAAAAATCAGAGGCAGACAGCCTATGGTGCATTTCTCATTTAGCTTAATATCTTTGACAGTAACATTTTCGACATCACAAATTCCGTCTCTAGATATTTCCGTGCAAATTTTCATCGTAAGCTCACTCATGTACGCATTGCGGACCTATTTTTTTATTTTGCCATTAACCACATTAAAAAATATATAATAATAAAAATAATAATAATATTTAATAATAATTTTACAATTAATTTCATAATAATAATTTCTCCTTAATTAAATCATCAACCACTAATTTACAATGTTTACAAAATATTAAAAATCCTAGTTAAAACAAAGAAAATTATTAATAATAATAATAATAAAAAAGAGAACTTTAATTATAAAACACAATTTATAAGTTTACAATAAATTCCTTTACAAAGCCTTTATAATGTATGTATACCTACATGTACAGTGTATATGAAAAATATATCAATAAAAGACTAAAAAAAGATAGTACAAAGTTAATGTAAAGTATAATTACATTTTCATAATATATAATAATAATAATAATAATAATAATAATAATAATAAAACAATACACTAGAAATTTATAATAACTTAAAAGATGATAGACTACAAAATGTTTAAGGCGGTAGTGACAAGGAAGCCTATATAGAAGCCGGGGGCTTATGAACTATAGGCTTCCTGACAATATACATGTACATGTAGGATACATCATACGAATTATGGGGACAGCATGAAATATAAAATGTATTATTTTAAAAAGAAAAGAAAAGGAAAGAAGAAGTACTGTATGTAGCTCAACAAAGAGTATTTTTGACTAGGAAAGAAGGAATGTTTTAAGTCTTTTGCCAAACAAACGGATGCTTTTACTGTTTTGAAATTCATGACTTAACGAGTTGAAAAACTTAGGTCTTTGAAACCGAATTGAGAAGTTTTTTTTGGACAAGGATTCACTGACAGGGTGCGGAAAAAAAAAAAATTAAAATTGTGTGGAATTTTTGGGGCAAATTGTGTGGGGAATTGTGTGGGATTGGGTGATCTTGTGACCTACCAAATATTCAATCATCAGTGTTCTAGCTAGGCCAAAAAAATATAACAGGGAGGAAATTCTGCATATTAAATGAAAAAAAAAATATAAAAATGTTTTACTTTAATTGATGATTAAAATGTACCCAGCAATCTCCAATTTTATTCGTGGTAGTTTTTTTCCCAAAGTTTATTTGTCTCAACAAAATCACATTGCATGACACGATGAACTTGATCGGGTAAAACTTGAAAATTAATGCGTCGGATCTGAGTGAGTTCCTTTATGAAAAATCTGTACATTTTAAAAATAGTGTAAATTACAATGTAATTTCCAGTAAAGCTTCACACTATTTCTTCGAAAGTTTTTCGCAAAAACACAACCCGGGAAGTACTGTATGCAAACTGCGTGCTAAATGTAATTTGATAGCAAGTTTGTTTTTCTCAGATCGTAGAGCATTTCCCTGAATGAAAACGTCTTTCACTTGGTATGAATGAAAAAATCAAATCCAGTATTCTGATCAGAACTCAATGTTTTTCTCCTGTCAGTCAGAAGTTCCAGTGCTTTAAAGTTTGTTTGTCGATTCACAAACTTGATCAGTTCTCACAGTTGACAGTCATTTGGGCACGATGGCACATTTCTTTGGTGTTTCTTCTTCGGTCCCTGACATACAGTATTAAACTCAACAAGGAAGAGAAAACACTCAAAAAAAAAAAATATCGACGGGCTTCTAAGAAAAATGATGTGATGTCTGGAAAAAAGACAACCAAAAAGCTATGCGAAAAATACATGGAAAGTCGGATAGAAGTAAAACTGAGACTAGTGCCCAGGACGGCGCAGAGAACGCCTTGTTGTTTTTATATTTGCTCAAGCTGTTTGAGAAAAGCGAGGGATTTCTAAATTGTTTTGGCAGGGAAATAGCCTGAAAATAGCTTTTTTAATTAAAAGTTTCTAGAAATCTTGGTAATCAATAGAAATTCCTGAATAATTAAATTTTTAAGCAAATCTTTTAGTATTGAGCAAAATTGTGCAGGTTTGACCGAATTGTGCGGTCATGCACCCACGCACCCTGTCAGAACCTCTGCTTGGAACGGCAGACAGAATTTTTTGAAAAGACTGCTCAGGGTTATGAATGTCTATCCGCCATGTTAGTTCCTTTGTACTGTATGTATGTGCGATCTCCATGCAATTGCATTTGGCTCTAGTGTTAGCTAGAAAGTTAGTGGCTGGAAAGTCTTATTATTATTTTTACTTATGAAGTTAGTGGACAGAAGTACATGTAACCTGATCTGGTGTTTTTCAAGCGCTTGAATCCTGTTGAATGTCAATAAAAACTTGACATTCATGAATGAAAAATGCATTTTAGTGAATGAAACCTTCTTTCACTTGAATGAAAAAATTGTACCTGATAAAACTCAAATCAGATTTTGTGTTTTTTAAGTCTCCCTGATCTATTTGGTTTTTGAATGTAATTAACAATGAATTAAAGCAAAAATATATCTCTAAGTGCAGACAAGCTACAGTGTATAAGCTGAGCTGTAAGAACACATTGAGAACAGCCAATTCTAAACAGCAAAACATTTTCTTGGTCTTATATTCTCGGCTAGTAATAACTTTGGGGAACTGAAAACAACAGGACATTTTGAATTGAAATTTCGTCGTGTTAACACGAGTCCTACGCAAAAAAAGTCATGAATCAATGAATTTTGCGAATTTATTACCTTTCGCGGTGACCAAGTAAGCAAGTTCTCCGTCGTTTTTTAAGAGAGTTTGTATTTTATTTTGAGAACCCGTTCCCCTAAAAATTTGGAAGTTGTGTAGCGTTCCATTTTGCATTCCCTTAGCGTTCCCTGAAGTTCCAAGAACGCGCATTCCCCGTTAGGTTACTTCTGTCCGGTACTGTAGGTACATGTATGTTACATACATGTATACACTGTAGGTGTTTTCAAATTTTTGTCTACTTCCTTGTGTCCGACATGACCAGATGCTGGATGTAAAAACGCTTTCCAACCAACCCCAATCATTTTGTTTGATTATACAAACTGGCGACTAAAAATTTGCATCTGGCGACTATTAATTTTTTCCCAGTTATTTGCCAAGAGGCAACTTAAGGATGTTTTTAATTTTGATCCCTGTTGCAATATAGTACACTTGACAAGACAATTTAGGAACTGGGTTAAGTGATCATGATAATAATTTAAATTACCTAAATTACACTGTACAAAAATTGCAGAAAAAAATTGTACAATTTGTCAACCCTAGAGAAGAAAGGAAGGAAGGATAGTGTAAGATATAACTGCGAATACCACAATACCATTTGTAGTATACAGTGTATAATTATCTTATCCTCAAATTTTCAACCAGTTTTATTAATTTTAATTGACCCTGGCAATGTGTCAAATGCATTAATTATTATTTATAATAATCTCAGGCAAAGGAAAACAAATCTCAAATTTTCAAAGTAAAGGAAAAATTGAAAACAAATCTCAAATTTTCAAAGTAAAGGAAAAATTGAACCACAACATAATTTATACATACAGATGTACTACACTGTAAGTCATTTGATTTCTTAAAAGACATTTTAAAATTATTTTTATGGCACATTAAATTATGTTCTGAAAACTGAGACTTGATTTTGATTGTGAAAGTGATACTGGCATTGGAAGTAAATAAGATATAATTTAATGAACTTATATCGGCTATATATATATAACTTCACAAGAAATGAAAGTGCATAAGGGGTAAACAGCAGACTTTCGTTGAGGCAAAATATTCGACCGCCAAGTCAAAATTTTCCTCCCCTGTTGAGGTAAAATGCTGGTTCTGAGTTAAATTTTTTTTCATTGTTGAGGCAAAGAAAAAGTATAAGCTAAAGTGCATTAACACAACACTGTTCCTGTACATTTAAGCACTAATATGCTCGCCAAAAAATAATATTAATTAAAAATAGTTGGCGCGTCCAAATAAATACCACAGCTACATGTACATGTGGAAATCTACTCGAAATCTGAAAATCTACTCAAACTCAGTGTATCAGTGTATCAAACTTTCGTAAAGTCATCGCCGGCGTGGATACCCCGGATAAGAGAAAACCAATCGACTGTGCATGCTTGTGATCTTACATGTACATCCGACAAAATTTTGGATTTTTCCCGCTATTGTAAAGAATATAGGCAGCTGCTTGCTAAGGCTCGCCAGCAATAAATGTGGACTCATACATGTACATTGTTTGCACAGGTTAATGTTAAAGTGGGCAGGTTGTCCTTTTAAAATTAAAATAGATGCTGTATTGATCAACATACATGTACTGTAAGCTCATGCATGTGACAATTGAACAATAAGAAATTAGACTGGTTTTTCATTGAGTGTCCTAGTAAGTGATTTTGTGATTGCTTTGGTTTTGCAATGCTATGCTTTAAACCAATCACGACTTGTTTGCACATGTTTTCCTGTGCTTAGAGTGGGCTAAATGTATTTGCTTTAAGTTCTGATAGGTTCATTGGATTGTTTCTGTCTGTTGTGATTGGTCAGAGTACTTTCATTGGTTTTGGTTATTACAACACTCAATTGAAGACCGCCCTATTATTAATATAACATTATTTTGTTTACAGAATAGAGATGATGGACAGCCAACATACAATGTGATTGATGTTTGGAAGAGAAACATCACTGGTGCAGGAGTGGTTGTTGCTGTGGTAGATGAGGGATTTGACCCAAAACACCCAGAGATTGAAGATAACTATGTAAGCTGCACAGTTAATTACATGTACATGTACAGTGTATATCAAATTTATAATCAGTTGGAATCGCAACAAATCATAATCAGTTTATAATGTTTTTTGCTGTCAGACAGGAGTGAAAACCTTTCAAGTTGCAATTCCATTTCCATCCTGACCATCTGTTAATTAATTATATTTAATTAATTGTTAATAATTAATAGTAAGATATTTTGGTTTTTAATACTACATGTAAAAAAAGAAATAGAAATCTGTCAATTATCTTGTCATTTTTCCTTTTTACATACAGGATGAAAAAGCAAGTTTGGATGTAGTCGACAATGACAATTATCCTGTACCATCAAATTCATCAATCCCACAATTTGGGTAATACAAATTAATATGTACTTTGTAAGTTTGTACAAAAATATACATATTTGTATGGTATATAATTATCTCAAATGTACCATTCCCTTACACATAGTTCATAATTTATTACCGAAAGTAACATATTGATTGTTTTATTTGATTACATGTACATTGATATACAATGTATATGTTGCAGGTAACTTTGTCTTTCAAGTTAAATTGTTCCAACCTACAACCAAGGACAAAAGTGTTGGGACCAATTCGCATTTGCGATGTTTCCCTATGCTCGCGACAGAAACACGGTACGCGCAAACGATAAGTGTCCGTTTCCCGACCCCTACCCCCCCCCCCCCCCCCCCCTTACAATGTTGAGCCCGTGTCATAAAAATGATACATGTACAGCTGTATGTGGATTTCAACACTGTCTCAGGGGGAGGGGTGGGGTTGGTAAGATGGGCTTTAAACTAAAAACATGGCTTCATTGGTCAGTCACACTAAATTAGTACGGTAACCGTAGTTAATTTGTCCCAAGAACTTAATTTGTCCTTGATTGTATGAGAATGTATAATTCGAAACGGAACTGTTTTCTTCTACATTTGCCGCTTTTTAATAGGAGTTAGCAACCAGATATGACAATGAATGACTGATGAACGATTTATTTTGAATTTTGGTGAAAAATTATTGCGTTTTGGGAATGATGGGTAATAAAAGGGTAAACGTTGACACGGATAAGGGTTATTTTGCAAATTAGTCTCAATAAGGAATGTGCGCGCTTGGATTGTCAGTCGTTGTTTGTCTTCGTGTTCACAATGGTGTCTGATAATTTACAATGTAGCTACGCAGAGAATTATTTATATAATAACTTACAGTCGGGCAGATAAGGCAAAATTTCCTATGCGAGAGAGCTTTGCTAAAACCGTACCAGAAGCGTGGCAGTGTTTCGTTGCTCGATTCATTTTAGGAAACGCCTCTCGGTAATCTGACATAAGTCTATGTAAATTTGTAATGTGTAGTCATCCAGAACTGAAACACTAAGTAAAGCCGTCCGCACAGTACTCAGCGACAAAAACCCTCCATTCTCAGTGTTCATGAATTATTTCAGTGTGAAGGGGGGTAGGGACTTGTTGAATACCATGTTATCCTTGAAATATGCACAACAGTACACAATGTCTCAACTCTAGGAAGACCGTGAGGCCGAAACGTTGAGAATAAACCTGTCAAAAGTCTTGACTGGAGTCGGAGCTTATTGTTTTACAAGTGAAAAGTCATCAAAGACTTTCAAGTATCATAGTTACTATATTGGTAATCTATCTATATTTGACACTTTATGTATTATATTTTTCTCCTACTACGCTACATTAAGACGCGCACGTTTCAATGCACACTTACATGTATTTAAGGTGGCTCGATATAGTATTTTGGTTTCCCTGTATAGTATATTTGGAGGCAAAACAATTAGAGTTAATATACTTTGCGGATCGTCATCACATTTTACCCCGAAATCAAGATAATATTACAGTATTAATTTGCCATACATGAATCGAGGTTGGCGTTGCCATGGCAACGCCATTGGGCTTTTAAGTAGGGCCTCAAAACAGACATATCTTCAATTATCTTTAAAATTCCACGGTGAATTCTGTTTAAATTTTGCATACGGCCTTCGACCCCTGTGTTCTACCCGAGTACCAACTTTAAAAAAAATCTGTCAGAAATTTTAAAGAAAAAACGCGTTTTTTAGAATTCGTTGGTAATTTTTTTCTCTGTTGACAGAATTTTTTGAAAATCGCGTAAAACGCACTTTGGATAGAACGAAGTCAACATACAAAAAATGAAAAAAATGTACCGAGCGGAAGCGGAAGTGTGGACTTCGAAAGTTTCAAATTTCTGAAAATTTTGACACGACAAGATCGGCAATTACGCATGCGTGGCAGTTGTCACGCCACTCCTCCACGCGGATTTTGTGGTCGATTTGTGGATGTTATTCTACTTGTTTATTCATTTATAGACAAATCTCTTTCGCACTGTGCAGCTTTTTGTGAGATAGAAACTGTTATCGTTTGGATGAATCGTGTCTAGTAATGGCTGGTACATCACTTGCCTTCGAAATGATTAACAATTCTGGCTAAAATCGCTGGATGCTTTGTTCCTCGTGGTGTGGATGGAATCGCTGCTTTCGGCGCTCTGCTCAAAATTGCGAGCCTCTCTAGAGACGCTGTAAGTCCTGGTAGGACAGGCCACTTTCTGCAATTTTTTGTAAGAGGCTTTGCTTTACCAGCCCATTATTACTCTGAGAAAAGATGTAATCCCTGAAATTGCCATGCTGGAAGCGTTCGTCTAAAAATACCATGTCTTCGAAAGCGAAGGAGGCGGGATTTACATTGCCGTTGTTTACAACGACGGGGATTGAAATAATAATAAATACGCGATGGAGAGCAAAGACATCTTCCAAAGCATCATGTGCTAAAAAGTTCTTCATTAAAAACAGATTTTAAAACCGATGGAAGATTACTTCTACAGGGCTTTCCTCCCGGATTGAGCGATTCGGGTGTTTTGACAACTAGGTGAAGACTGTCGGCGAATAGAATTTTTCATGGATGAAAGTGTTTCTTTGAACTCATGCCTAACTGATAGGAGCCTCTGCGGAGGAGAGAGCCTAAGACAGCGTAGCAATGTGGGAGTGTCAAAACAAAATAATTGTGGCCGATCAAAACACTGTGGCAATTTGCGATAGCATTACTGGAGAGAAAAGTGGTGAAATCGCTCAGATGAACAGTATGCACTGGAACGTTTTCTTTGAGCAAAGTTTTCTGGCCATTTATCGATTCCACTGACAGTTTGATAAATCGACTGAGAAGCGTAGTAGCTGATATCGCATTTTGGGAAAATGCACATAGTAATTGTAAGTGTTTACCTGTTTAGTTATAGCTGCTATTTTATCTAAAGAAGTTGTCTCCATGTCAAAAACTACAAATTGATAATCACTGTAGCCGTGTTGTTGTCTTTTCTTGAATGCCAGATCGAAGATTTCCTAATTTTCTCCTTTGAGTATTTCTGATTTGCTGCTTCATTAAAAGCCATACAACGTCTGCTTCCTTTTTGCTTTTTATTTCCTCTGGTGGTTCGTAGCTGGATAACCCTTTTTTGTGCATTTTCTTATCTAATTGATGACGAGAATCGACCACAAATGTCATGCAGTGGGTTGGAACTTCGACGCGCACACGCTCTATTGCTGTTTGTTCTTATTAGAAGATGAACTGTCTTTCCCAACACATTCTGCATTACTCTTTTAATAGAGTTTAGATTAAGAAAATACACTGCCCCTAAAAACAGCCCAAAATAACTCTCTCGTATTCAGAGGAAAATTGCGTCGATGCGGGGCTGAGTTGTCGATCGCGAAACCATTCTTCACTGCATTCTTGTCAGGGAACTTTAACCGCCCTGTTTTCTTTTTCTCGGTAAATCACATTACCACCAAAAGAAAGAAGAATGTAAACCTAGCTTGCATACACGCGAAAAACACAGTCAACCAGGCCGGCGCAAAAGTAAAATTGCGAAAGGAGTGTTGCGGCCATGTTTGTTTATCTTTTTTCTTGCATGACTCAAATTTTTAAAAGTCCCGCGGGTAAATTAGAACCCAATCTGCGCGCGCCAAAAAAAAACTATATCGAGCCACCTTAACCCACATTAGTGCGCGCACTTTCTAGCGCGCGCATGACTTTGTTAGTTTATCTACCAATCACAGACGCCATACATGTCACGTTATAGTTTTGAATAGCCAACGCCTTACGCAAGCCTTACCACACTTGTAACTCCCCTGAAGAAGACCATGATGGCCGAAACATAGGGTCAATAAAGTACAATCAAGTCAAGACATGGAGTTGGAAGCTTGATAATTACGTAGATAGATAGATATAATTACGTATAGATATATTGATAATTATATATATAAGTTTCAGTTAAATGTTCACCGGCGAAGCCAAGATAGTGCTCTACTTGCGGTGAAGGAGCGGGTTATACTAGTACATGTAGGTGAACTACTCAGATCTTGAGTGGATGGACGTTTAATACAGAACTGTTTCGTAGGCCACCGGAGAGGTGACCCACTCATCAGTTAAACTCCATTTTACACTGAACCGTTAAGTCTACATCAACAGTATTATTGCGTGGTGAAAGCGGTTTAAATAAGCACGTGATGGAAACGGTTGAAATAATATAACGGTTAAAACAATATGCTCACTATATGTGAATGGCCGGTAAAACGCGTTACACGCCGCTAACATACAAGTTACAATTTGTATAGGTAATCATACGGTTTCGAGTTCAATTTGGGATTAATTTGCACGAGTGAGTTTTTCAAAAAGCTCAAATTGCACGAGCCGCTTCGGCGAGTGCAATTTGACCTTTTTGAAAAACTCACAAGTGCAAATTAATCCCAAATTGAACGAGAAAACCGTATGATTACTTATTAATAATTATACATGAAAACATTTGAATCCATTTTTGTTTGGAAATTTTTTTTTGGGAAATTTTTTTTTCTTTTTCTTTTTGGCAATAAAAAAGAAAAAAAAATTTTTTTTTCGATTGTAATTTGCACTGGTGTTACACTTTTTGCATTGGTGTTACACTTTTTGCACCGGTGTTACACTTGAACTGCACTGCTCTTAGCCAATCAGAATTGAGTAATTTTTCATGTTTATTATTAGAATTTGAAACGTTAGCATACAACACGCTAAAATAACGACTTAAACTGTGAAACAGAACATTGCACGTGCTAATAACAAGTGCGCGCGTACAAAGACCCGAATAATGTTCTCCCATTCAACTCCTCCGTTTTCGTGTAGATCTATTTTGGCTAAAAAAGAAATCATTTTCATTTAGTCCATGGGGCTTTATGCATTTAAGTCTGTATGCAATTATTCCAGAACATTATTCCGGTCTTTGTACGCGTGCACTTGTTATTAGCGCGCGCAATGTTCTGTTTCACAGTTTAAGTCGTTATTTTACGTGGCGCGTGTTGTATTTGCTAACGTTTCAAATTCAAATAATCATAATTGTAACTTGTATGTTAGTGGCATGTAACGCGTTTTACCGGCCATTCACCCTGATGAAGGTGGGTGTATCCGATCGAAATATAGGTGACTCACACAAAACACCAATTTGTGTATCTTCATTTATGTTGTTTTATTTTTACTATGAAGGAGTCAATTAATTATGAATGCCTGTGCTCGAAATATAGGTGTCAGACAAAAATAGTAACGGTTTGTCTTCATTTGTGTTAAATTTACAATATATATTATCAAAAGCTTTCTGTTATGGGCTTCTGATATTATATATATATATATATATATATATATATATATATATACACTGTATATATATTTAACTATTATAGTGCGATAGCACGCGTGATATTGCCTTATTCTTAGCCGACGATGCCGTAGGCCGAGTCGGCTAAAATTAGGCGATATCACGCAAGCTTGAGCGCTATTAATAGTTTTATAATTCAACACATTGATAACAAAGCACAGTTTGAAGAAAAAATATCGAGGCCGGTCCGTCATTTTTGCATTCTCTTGTCAAAATGCGAAATTTACATCCATCGTTGGATATACGTCATGTAGACATAGCGTACATCGATAACTTTTTTTACCATATTTGAGCAGTGTATCAATGTGTCAATTAAAGAAATATATATATATGTTGTAGGTTAAAATTATTTCAAACTACAACCAAAGACAAAAGTGTTGGGAAGGTTCCTTGTTTTCCTCACCTTCCCCCCCTCATCCCCCCTCTTCCCCCCTCTTCCAAAGTTGCTGTTAACGCAAATCCTTAACTTACACTGTCTTTTGTATAGACGTCTTCAACATTGGATTTGGGGGAGAGGGGGGCAATAAAAAGCGTTGTGCGAGCCTTTAATTGAGCTGAAACCCAAAGGTAGACAAGTGTCATTTATTAGCGTTTTACAAGCCTTCCCAACTAATTTTGTCTTGGGTTGTAGGTTAATTTTTATTTTCCTTTGTCCCATATTCATAAGCATAATCTCAGACAAAGGAAAATAAAAATTAACCTAGTTTGAAATAATTTTAACCTAAAATAATTTTAACCCATTCGCTCCTACACCAGCCAAAACCGGCCGTACAATACTCCACTGCTTTAAAAAATTGCAACTTTCTCAATCGCGCGAACATTGCCCTAACTAGCAGTTCTGAGCATTGACTAGAAAGTCCTCAAATTGAGATACCCAATAAACACAAAAAAGTCAGCGATTTTTTGCAGAATATCAGCATTTGAATTTGGACAATAACAAAAATGACCGTTTTTAACGTCATAGAAAAACAACAAAAATCACGTTTTTGCCTTTTAAGTTTTTTTTATTCAAATCATCATCTGATGGCAAACCCAAAAGTCAACATTCACAGCAAAATTCAGTCCTAGTCCTAGCTTAGCAGTGAATTTTTTTGCTCTTATTCGTTGCTCGGGCCGAGCTCTAGCCTCTCGTTCTAATGCATACTGACCTTGCCTCGATTTTCAATATCACCACCGCACTGCATGCTGGGAAATGGCCAAAAATTTTGACAGCGTTCGTTTCTTTCCGCACACATTTCATATTTATACCAAGTCCACAGCCACTCCGACCCACCACCGAAATTTCGCGCTTGTTGTATTCTCCTGTGGTCGCAACTTCCAAAATATGCCGCGGTAGGTCGACGAGAAATTCATCTAGAGTCGAGTCCCAAACCTACTTCGTTTCCAGGCGGCCATTTTTCCAGTTCAACGAACAACGAGCCAAATTCGTAAACGAAGTACAACACCTAACTTGCTTCATTGAGAAGTGGACTCTGATCTACCTCCAAGCTTAATGATGCTCATCAGGCAGCTACTAAAGATGAAAAATGGCTGTGAACTAACCAAAAATCGTAGATAATTCATATTGGACCCTTTATTGCAAATCAACCAAGCAAAATGAGATCGTCACAATGACGTTTCCAGTAAACTCGAGCCTTCAGTGTTTTAGAACAGCAGCACTTTCAATGGTAACTTCAAATATGGAGTCACGAAATCCTATGGGGCGTGTGAATGCAGAAAATCGCTCAAAAACGTAAAAATTCTCAGGAGTGAATGGGTTAACCTACAATATAATATATGTTGTGGTGCAATTTTGTCCTTGGTGCAAATTTTATTTTCCTTTTTTTAAAACTCATTATCATATACTATCATGTTGTAGGCCTGTAACTTTGTCTTTCAGGTTAAATTGTTCCATCCTAGGTTATTTTGTTTTTATCTAATAGCCAAGAAGGGTGAATTTGTTTCAACCTAGATCAATTTGTTCTAACCTGGGTTAATTTGCTCCAACTTGTAGATATTAGTTTTGTTTAAAAACTATTATTGAAGCAGAAGATTTTATGGTGAAATTTACAATGAAAATTTTGTTTGGTGATAAGCGAGAAAAGCGAGTCAGAGCTCTATAACAATAGTCGGGATTCCATTTTCTAGTGTACATTTTCACACTGCGAAAGTTCCATTTCACTTACTACAGGTGTAGCGTGTCATTACGTACCATTCATTTACAGTGCAATATGAGACAAAAGAACATTTTCATGAGGTGGTCGGGAGTGATGAGAGGTGGCTGTATTCACAGGCTACACCTAGAGGCTTATGTGTTGTCATGACATATGTTTTGGGACTTTTTTGTTTTGTTTTGTTTAAGTTTGTATATTAGACATGTTGTGTTAAATTTAATTTGCATGTAAGTTGTTAGTTTTTAATACGAACCTTTTCTTCAAGGTCTGTGCAGTGCCACTGTATTAGATGATCATGGGAATAGTGTACATTTTTTTTTTTGCTGAAACTAAAGTGTGTTTTTTGGTACAGTTGTCAGTAGTTTTTTAGTACATGTACCTGGTGTGGTCCAAATCCTGACCTTTTGACCAAACATAAAAAATGATTTGAAAATTGAGTTGTAATTTACAACAGTTTTATAATTAGAAAATATTTATTGGAATACAATGTATGTTCATGTGATAGCTGACTGGCTCATTAAATACAAAAGTCATGTAATAAACTATTTTGTAATGTTCAAAATCTTCTGTTAGGTGAAGTCCGAATTAATCTCAGGGTTGCCCTTTTTTAATAGTGCTATTTACCGAATATAAATTCCCTTTTAACTCGGAGCAAATATTATTCTATTTCCAGGCATGGTGACAAATGTGCAGGTGTGATTGCTGCTGTAGCTAATAACAACAAATGTGGAGTGGGATTGGCATACAATGCAAAACTTGGAGGTACAGTGTAAGGCAATAATGATTATAATCGCGTTCGAAGAATGCAATCCTAATTTTGTGTTGGTTGTCCTGTGGTTTATGTGCAGTAAAATTTGAGATTTTTTGGTAGACGGTCTTCCAAATGGCCACCCCTATTGTTTTTTTTCAGGGGCTCATTTCCGCCGGAAATTCCTTCGAACGTGTCTCCATAATCTGTGATTACTGCTAGTTATATTCTATTGCCTTGATTACAGTGTACTTCATGAATTAATAAATTGGGACTGAGTGTAGTCTAATTCGGTCTGTAAATACAAGTGATCGACAAAATTGGATGACTACGTAGTGGGGGGGGGGGGGGGGGGGGGGGGGGGGAGAGGGTCCGATTTGTTAGTCACAAGTGTATGTATGATTTAAAACCGACAGAATTGGACAACACAAACTCCTTTTATTATCAATTATAATCATAACCATTTAACATTTGTACATTACCTAAAAGAAATGCGCATGAAAAAAAAATGAGAAGAAATTCAAGGAAATAACTTGAAGGCTTTTTATCAATCAATAGTGTTAAATACAATATTTCATCAAGTGCTGCAAAACTGGCATTGAAATATTATGATTGTGACTGGCTCATAAACAAGTGTCCGATAACATCGTCTGATTATGGTGTCTGATCACATTAATTGTTCAATTACATTGTCTGATTACAATATTGAATTAATTACATTGTCCGATTACATAAATGTCACTACATCATTTGGTCATACATGGAGAGAGATCAAGAAAATTATTGTTATCAGGTTTTTGCAAATGTTATTATTGTCTCCTCTATTGTTAACCATGACTGTGTTCTTGGTAGTAGATAGTAGATAAAATATGAGTGGGAGATCTGTATGGGCGTTTACAATGGCGAGCCGAAGGCGAGCCATTGTAAATGCCCATACAGATCGGACGCAAATATTTTATCCTACTTGTGAAATGAAACAATGAGTAGAGATCTGTATGAAAAGTTAATGCATACTAATTAGCTGAGCAGATGTCTGTATCAAAAGTTAATGCTACTGTTTAATAATTCATCAACTCAGTTGATTTGTATTGGGGTTTACAAACCTTCATTAAATTTTCATTTCTTTTGTACTTTCCTTATGAATTATTAATGAATTTTATAAGTTATATTACACATCTTGACATTGAAATGAAACATGGTCATAATAATCTTGAGTGCAGGAAAGCATGGCTTCTTTCCAGTTCAAAATAGCTGTGGTGGATCAAGGGCGAGTTCCACACATGTACATATGTATGCATGTACATGTAGTTGCTCTGATAGTCGATCAGAGCTCTCATCCCATGATTTTTTCATGCGTAGTGCTGGATTCAATTTACATGTATTTGCAAACTTTTCTCTGTCACAAAATCCCTTTCTCTGCTCATTAATAACCGTACCTATTTTTTGTATTTTGTTTTTGCAAGGAATTCGCTTGTTTTTTGACAAGAAAGCAACAGATGACCTTGAATTTAAAGCCCTCAGTCATGAAATAGATCACATTGACATTTACTCAAATAGCTGGGGACCGGATGACAGGGGCTTTGAAGTGGCTGGTCCTGGCCTGTTAACACAACGTGCATTAGAAGAAAATGCAAAGAAGGTATTAATTAATTTGTCTTATCTTTTCTGTATGTACATGTTGATATACCATAAATCCTCAACTAGGCACCCAGGGCACTTTTTTTAAATTTAAGAATAAACCTGGGGGCAGAGGGAGTGGGTTATTTGAGGGGAGGCACTTAATATTGATCATTTTCTCTTATCCTAGTTAAAGCGCAAAAGTTATGTTACAGAAAAACAATTTATATGTACTTGCTGTTCTTATGGTATTTTTAATTAAACACATTTCTGAGTTTGCCAAGTCCATTAAATAAATTATTTTAGATTTCTGATCTTGATAATTTACCATTTATTTGAGATCAGCCTTTCCATACAATGAAACAGACATTAGGAAGCAACATTTTTTGTGTTGATTGGATGATGTCAAATTACATCATCCAATCATTTTGACCATTTGAATAATAATAATAATAATAATAATAATAATAATAATAATAATAATAATAATAATAATAAGTATATGTAATAGGACTACATGCTGTCCAATTTGGAAATAATTGGATGAAAAAAATTCCGAGGACAGCCAAAATTGGACGAGGCCGTAGGCCGAGTCCAATTTGGCTGTCAGAGGAATTTTTGAATCCAATTATTTCCAAATTGGACAAGCATGTAGTCCTATTACTTATTAATTATATAGCTAGTGAGAAAATACAGCTTCGCAAGGAAAACTATGGGAACTGTCTCTGATAAAAAACAGACTGAAATCTTAATATTTTTTTTATTTTAATTCATTTTTAAATACATGAGAGCTGACCTGACTGCCAGAGGAATTCTTCGTCTTCTTCATTCAAAGCGTGAGATGCATTTTTTCGCTTTCCGTAACCCTTCACTCTCAATTCTCTTGCTTTCGCCTCAAGTTGTTGCCTTGACTTTTCAAATTCGCGGTCTCGCAAGATGCTGTGTTTTTTGCCAGCGTTTTCTAAATGGCGGTCCAACGCGCTCTGCATCACTGCCAGACTTTCTGGTTCATATTCGCCGCCGTCTTTTTTTCGAATTTCGGCAAAGAAGCGGCAGAGAATTGCATCTAGCTCTTCTGGAGGGATATCTTCAAAACGTCTCGCTTCGTTATTACGCTGGAGTTTCCACTCGTTGAAAACGTTCAGCCACGTTTTTGTGCTCTTGGCAGTTTGAGTTTTCGTTTCTGCTTCTAAGAGTATTAATTTCCTCTTCCTGCAACCATGGAAATCACTCATTTGTGTTAGAACTGCTAAAGATGGAAAAATTTGGCAAATTTTCTTCACTGAATTCCTCCATGTTGTCAACAACAACAATGGCGACCTGTCCTGCTTTCAGTGCTGACGTTTGCTCACTGCTGATTGGTTGGTTTCACAATCCATTGTTTTTTCTTGGATTTCATTGGTTGAAACAAACTGTCCTATTTTTTCCCAAATAGGACAGTTCTGCATTTTTACTCAAACTCCATATTGAAAACTGTCCAAATTAAATCCCAAATTGGACAGTTCTGAGAAATTAAAGGATAATAGCCGTGCTGACAATACTGGATTAACTGACTGCTATATAATTATAATAATAATAGGGACTTAATTTATAAATAGCGCACATATCACATGTCTTATGGTGCTTTACATACATGTACACTTATAACAATAAGATGGTAGTCAGCTTATGAATCAAGTAATCATGAATTATGAATCAAGCTTATCAAGTGATGCTTTGAATTAAGTAATGGTTGCAAGCCAAAACTTTTCATTTGAATTTTAAACTGGTCTTACCGTTGGAATTTGAACTTAAAATTTTGTCATGGCAGGTAAAGATAAAACATATTCTTGGCACCTGAGATTGTACTTAAATGGGCGTAAATTAACAAGATTCCTGATTGCCTGTGGTGCTTTGTTCGATATACTATCGTGTATTGTCAATAACATGTCTTGAATTCTTCTAGATTCCATGGAGGGTAGTCTTATCCTTTCCAAGAGATGCTGATAAGATGCATGTTTATCATTATAGACATACCTCAGCGCCCTTTCGTTGACTTTTTCGATTTTAGTAGTGTTTCTTTTTCCGCGGTGGTGCCAAACTTGGTTGCAATAATAAAAATATGGCAGTATAAACGAACGATAATGATAACTTATAAAGGTTAAGGCTTTTAAATAACAGCATATCAAAATAAATTTAATTTTCAAACCAAAATCGTTGGTTTGTCTTCACAGAAACGGCCTTTAAGCAACCAAAGGACGAATACAAATGTACATGCCTTAAAACTGCAACAGAAAGCTTAATAAATGCCTGCAACCTGGGACTGGGACCAATTAGATCTCAGTGGGTACCCTGTGACTGACTAAGAGCTTTATGCTTCATGCTGCAGATCACCAATAAAACGTCTAGCTCATTCAATCTACTATATTGGACATGTACAAGTATTGCATTTTGAATTTGAACTTAAATGTAATTATCATGTTTTTTGTAAACGTTCAGGGTCGCAGAGGTCGTGGTTCTATCTATGTGTTTGCTGCAGGCAATGGAGGGCTCATTGTCAGAGACAGCTGTGCATTTAATGGCTATGTCAATAGTATATACACCATTGCCATAACAGGGATTAACAGCGATGGTTCAATTCCTATCTATGGTGAGCACTGTGCTGGAATTATGGCAGTAACTTACAGCAGGGACATCTTTGGTGACACCCACAAAGTGGTATGTCAACGGCACTGTAATTTTTATCTTGTGAAAATGCGAAGTGTTGAATGAGATAAATAGTAAATGGGAACAATGATGTAAATTAGCACTTCATCGCTCACTGGGATGCAAACTGTTTTGTAATTTACCAGTGTATTACCTCGTTCAGTTGTCTTGACAGTCTCGCTTCACAAAATGTATATTTATGTGACACTAAGAATAATGATGTTTCATCGTTTCATGTTGTCATCGTTTTAATCTGTTATTAACTCTTAGTTCCTTGACTTCAAACGCAGTATGGATAAATAACAACGAGACTGTGGACTTTAAATAACTTTTGTAGCATTTAAGGGAAATGTCACTCGATTAGGGGAAATATCGCTTGATTGCTGTCTTCACTCGCTCACTTGACTCTAAACCTTTGTGGGTAATTACCCAGTGTATTATGTCGTTAAGTTGTCTTGTTTCAGACAATGCATATTTATGTCACACTAAGATGTTTTCATTGTTTTGGATTGTCATTTAATTTATTAAGCACAGTGACATCGCTAAAAGTCAAGTTTAATATGGATCTGTTCCACAATTGTATACCTCTATATACCATGAATTTGTTGGGTGAAGATTCTTTTATTTAGTGCTTTTCATATTCACAAGTTGGCAGTTGGCTCATGCAGTAGGAGCCTTTGACCAGAGTCATTATTACGCAGTATATAAATTTTTTATTTATTTAATGGAGGTAAAACAACTTAGTAGACCTGTAATAGTCTTATTTATGTTTGATTATTGTTTTTATTTTTACAGATTACTGCTGACACCAACAGAACATGTACAAACAGTTTCGGTGCAAGTTCTGCTTCTGCAGCAATGGCCTCTGGACTTATAGCCTTGATGCTGAGTGCAAAGTGAGTCCATATTGCTTTTTATATAAAAATATGTTGTGGTTCAATTTTATCCTTAGTTCAATTTTCATTTTCCTTTGTTTTATAGTTTATTGTCATACATGTATATTAACATAGAAAAGAACAATGGAAAATAAAAACTGAACCAAGGATAAAATTGAACTACAACATGTATACATGTAGTGTATTTTTATCACTGTGGGTTTAGATTAATCTAGTAACTTATTAATGTAATTGTTTTATTAATAGTTAATTTCTAATTTTATTACTGCTGTAAATAGTTTAAATTTCATTTTAAAATTCGCTTTTTATTATTATTATTATTATTGTTATTGTTACGTAACTAAGTATTACGTACTTACTTACTTACTTTTACAATAACAGATTATATAACAATTATAATGCACATTTCCTGATTGGTCAACAGATGTAGATTAACTAATATATATATAGTTAGGCTTAGCCTAACAGCAGCGCCCTCTGAAGACCCTCTGAACAAGCTTAACTAAGATGAAACTTAACTAATAGGTGAAAGGTCGGAAGCACAAGAATTAAGATTAATATTGACGACCGGGCTATTTTTCAATTTTAGCAATTCTCAAAAACAGTATTACCCGACCGTCTGCACAGTACATTTAGACCGTACAAAAGTTCACAAAAACAACTTTTTCTCCGTCTAGAATAACTATTACGACTACTGTTAAAAAATACAGTTGTTGCTTGTCAAAAAATGCCTGAGAAACTGATTTGGAAATCAAAATTGCCAAAAATACACAAACATATTTGCATACGGCCACGCGAGTGAAGTTAGAACTATAATAAAATTCAAGTCTTGTTTTGTTTACATAAAATCGCTTTTCAACCTATGTAATGAATGAACAAACACATAAAAATGGACAACACAATCTTCTTTCGAAAAATTGTATTCAAATCTCCATTAGTTTATGTTGAAAAGCAAAACGCAAAACGCGCATCGAGGCCGAGCCGTGTCTTCGATGAAATTCAAGAAATTAATACAACTGAATTTAAGCTACACGTTTAAAAACAATCCTCCAAAACTAACGAGAACACATTAACAAAAAGTCAATCGCAGATTGATATCAAGATAAATTCCCATCGAAAAATGTAATTTGTTTTACCTTTAAGTCCCTCCGGCGACTACTGTGCTTCGAAATTCTTTAAATCTCCGCTTTGGTGCTAAAATCCGTAAAACGAACCCATCTCTGACCATCTCTCGCATTGCTAAAAACGTATATAGTTCCTCGAAGCAAGATTTTATCCCTGAAAGCTCTTTATTTTCCACTAAAGCGGCTTCTGAGTATCCCTTAATTAGCATCCCTGTCTTGAGTAGCAAACAACGAAAAAATGTAGGAAAATAACGACTTTAATTTAAACCGTTTTCTCAGCTCAGTAAACACAGCAAAACATCGAAGTGTTTTCCCAGCTGACGTGACATTCGGCCGTGTAACCGCGCGAAAAAAAAGCCTTGCTTTGGTTTCAACGTGACGTCGTACACGCATGTTTTGCGACGTCATACGCGCCCGCGAGCTAGTCCTGCGCGACGGAGCTACCTGCGCGACGGAGGGCGGAGGGCACACGCGCGCCCGCGAAACATTCCGCTAGCCATGACCATGAAAAATGACGGGCTAGGTTCTATGAGTATGGGGCTGCGCAGCCGGGCCTTCGGCCCGGCGAGTGCTCCGCTATTATACATTATGCACCAGTAAACCACACAATGGAAAATGTACAGCTGTAGTAAGTTATTGAGAAAATGTAATGTTCATCGTGTCACAAGCGTGGGACTAAGAATAATTTGACTCTTGAGTGTCAGGGTTGAGCAGTTTTCATTGATGCAGTGTGCTCTATTTATTTGTTTGTTGTTGTTGTTTTCAGTCAACGTCTTTCCTGGCGTGACGTACAGCACATCATTGCACGGACCGCCAGGCCAGATCCTGTTAGAATCAGTGAAAGTGCATGGACCGTAAATAAGGCTAACTTGAAAGGTGATTCTTTCTTTACCTGTCAAGTGTTAAATGTCACATGTTAATAAGATAAGCTCAGAAGAAAAAAATTTTACTGACTGCACCAACATCATTGACAATTTTTGGTAAAAACAAGAGGTTCCCGTACTGTATCTATATCCGACTTTTCTCATGACAAGCAAATTTGGCCGCAAGCATCAGTTTTGGTTTACTATTAATGTTCCCAACCCCTGAATTCAAACAAGACAACAACAAATTGTGTGGGAGAAAGGGGTAGGGGACGAAGTGCTCGAGTTGCTGATAGAAATCATACCAGGCTACTGAGAGGTCCTAATCCTCTCCCTACTTTAGATGGGGTCCAAATCCCCAGGCCACTGAGAGGTCCTAATCCTCTCTCTGGGGTCCTAATCCCCAGGCCATGAGAGGTCATAATCCTCTCTAGGGGTCCGATCATCAACAGAGTTTGCACCATTGTTACCATGGTAACAAGGCTATCCTGGGGGCCCACGCTACCAAGATAGCTGACCATGTGAGTCTATGGGGCAAAGGGCGACCTGTATGGAGCACTTCATCCCCTCCCGGTTTATTTGCAACATAAACATCTGATCGGAAAGTCATGCAATGATCTAAATACATTAAACTAAAAATCAAAGGAACTGTAAAAACGCTAAGGCTGTAATGGACAGTCACGCTGCCTGAAGCAAAAACACTAGTAGGCTGAAAGTCAATGACTAACATTTGTGACTAAATCTAAATAGGCATACATGCTTCATGGGTCCAAAAACAGTATTGGACTGAATACTAACAGTAACAATTACAATGTCTCAATGGGCAGACATGCTGCACAAGTCCAACAGCACTAGGCTGGATAACTATAACATTTGTAACAAAGTCCCTCTGCATTGGGGATAAACGCGGTACAGATAAAAAGCTGAGTATTAACTACTGCTCACAGGACTGGAAGTCCATAGAGAAGAGAGCACAGTATAATTATATTTACGAAAACTTTGGATTTATACTTGAACAGAGTCTGTAAACGGTCTATTACAAATATGCTAATAACAAAGGGGGTGGGTGGGTGGTAATTTCGTGACCAACGCTTGGAAGGATCAGAGAATTATGAAGTCAAACGGGGACATGCCGATAGAACCGCATGGTCTTGATTGACATTTCAGAAAAGCAGCAATGTGATTGGCCTAAAAAAATTAACGTGACATGCCAGTGCATGGGGTGAATTCGACCTTTGGACGAAATGGAAGAGAGCGTTTGTTTTGCTAGCATATTGTGTGACAGATCTGTTTATTTTTGTAACTAGCTCGTATAACGTCTCTAATCCCCTTTTCATGGTTGTCACATTAACTTAAATTTATATTACATATAAATTGGCTTTGATGTTCCCAACCCCTGAATTCAAACAAGACAACAACAAATTGTGTGGGAGAAAGGGGTAGGGGACGAAGTGCTCGAGTTGCTGATAGAAATCATACCAGGCTACTGAGAGGTCCTAATCCTCTCCCTACTTTAGATGGGGTCCAAATCCCCAGGCCACTGAGAGGTCCTAATCCTCTCTCTGGGGTCCTAATCCCCAGGCCATGAGAGGTCATAATCCTCTCTAGGGGTCCGATCATCAACAGAGTTTGCACCATTGTTACCATGGTAACAAGGCTATCCTGGGGGCCCACGCTACCAAGATAGCTGACCATGTGAGTCTATGGGGCAAAGGGCGACCTGTATGGAGCACTTCATCCCCACAAATACACGCAGTGTATTCCCCATTGACGAACAGTAATTAAAACAGTAACATGCTTAGTGGTATGAATCCCTTACTAATGTCTGTGAAACTTCGCAAATAAGAGGTTGAGGGCATCTAATATAACGCTGATAGCAATCGGAAGACCAACGACCCAGTGTTTGGATAAGCCACGGGGGAAGTCCCACAGATGCAGCAGTTGTAGCTGCCCCTATCCTATAACTATGGCCTGCGTAGTGAGACGGATTAAAGCCACACTGAGAAAGAAGCCGCCTTGTTTCTGAGGTCAAAGCATCTTTGGTCAGCGGGCTCCCAGATGTATATGTAAAAAGGGGCCCGGGTGTGGGGTTCCTTATAGAGATATAGGCCTTCATTGCTTGTACTGGACAGACTGGCTGGTGTGTTTGACCTATGAGAATAGTCTGGCCAGATCTAAATGGATCGGTCTTAGAAATTTTTATGCGGACTGACATGTGATCCGGCTTTTCCCAGGAGGGGAGGAATGTAACATCACCCGGGGACAAATGTGATTCGGAAGAGAATTTGGTATTGCAAGTTAACTCCCCAAGGCGCAGGAAACCAAAGAAGGTGAGCGTCATCGCTGCCCAGAGCATGACTGAATCATAATTAGGGGTATAAGAGATTGCCAACAGACAGTAAAAGAGCCTGAGGTGTTTGACTGTAAGGGGTAACCGAACTCTAGTTAAGCTAGTACCCTGTGAACGTTTGATGCCTCTGCAAACCAACTGTAAGCGAAGACATTTGTTGAGATCAAGAACAAAACCACGGCGAATGTGAAAATGGCGAACAGCGGCAAGATAACCCTTGATAGATGAATATTTAATTGACTTAGCCAGGAAGGCAGCATATTGGATAAGGGTATCCTCGTCCGCTGGAAAACATCTCCCGGAGGTAGGGCGGTATAGAGAACAGAAATCCAAGAACCGTGTTTCGGCAGAAGTGTAAGTCTGCTCAGTGGAGGCGGCAATAGAGAGATTGAAGTAGTGATTGATATCTGCGTCTAAATCTCCCAAAGCTCCTGAGGTACTGGACAGGGGGCTGGGTCTGCGTGCGGAGCCAGCATGCGAAACCTTTCCATCTGAAAGTGAGAAATTGAATCAGCAATTTCATTCCTTTTGCCTTCAATATGGTGGACCTTCAGGTAAAAATTGTACCTGAGTGTCAAAAGGGTCAGGTGGCGGACCAAGTCCATTACCCTAGGAATGCGAGATCGCTTGGAATTCACAATGTCAACTACGGACTGGTTGTCACAGAAAAACAGGATACGCTTATTGGAAAACGTTGAGCCCCACAAATGGCAGGCGACAACCAAAGCGAAAAGCTCTTGCCAAGCAATGCTAAGACCAGGTTGCCCAAGTTGCTGGTGGGCTCTCCATTGGCCTTGAAACCACTGGGAGCCAAAGATACCACCGAAACCAAAGGAGCCGGAGGCATCAGCATGCAGATGCATAGTGTCTGAGTTGACCCAAGAAGTGGATAAGAAAAAGCTAGCTCCATTCCACCCCGAAATAAACTTTTGCCACATATTGAGGTCCTTAAAAAAGCCAGAGCTTAACTTGACATGGTAATGAGGTTGAGAAACATTGCGGGTCAACTCGATCATGCGCTGCAGGAAAGGTCTTACAGGGGGAACAACCCTACAAGCAAAATTCAGCGTACCAATAAGAGATTGTAATTCCCTCAAAGTACATGATTTTTTGGACTTGAAACCAGTCAGGGAAGTCAGAATACGCTCCACCTTATCATAAGGAAGACGGGCCTCCATCCTAACAGAGTCCAGAATAATCCCCATAAATTCGAGGGAGGTACAGGGCCCTTGAGTCTTGTTCACAGCAATCGGAATGCCAAAATTCTTTAAGGCAAGCAACATGCTAGACAAGCTCTGCTGGCAGCACTGGCTGGGTACAGGTGAGGCAGAGGCAGGCTCAATAATTAAAAAATCGTCAAGAATGTGACAAACGAAAGAAATAGAGCACTTATTGAGGAGGATCCATTCAATAGCCTCCGAAAACTGGTTGAATAGAAAGGGGGCACTTCGCAATCCGAATGGGAGAACCTTGTCATAGTAATAAGAACCTTCCCAGTACATACCAAAAAGCTCGTAGTCAGAGGGGCGAAGCGGGATAAGGCGAAAGGCAGACTCGATATCTGTCTTGGCCAAATATGACCCTTGACCCAAGCTTAAGATCCCTGCAATGGCATTATCAATGGTGATATACTGCAAACTGTGGTCCTCTTTTGAAATGGAATGATTAATGCTGGTTACGCCCGATTTGGGGAAAGATAGATGGAAAATGGTCCGGAATTGGTCTGAATGTTTCTTGGGAACCAAGCCAATTGGGGAAACCTGAAAATTGGGGAATGGGGGCGTAGGAAAAGGACCAGCCACACGACCCAAGGCGACTTCTTTCATTAAATTAGCAGTAACTACATTTGGCTGCTCTAATGCAGTTGGTAAATTCCGAGAAAACCTAGGAACTCGGGGCCCATGGTATCCTATATTCGCACCATACCTAAAACTATTGCACAAACGGGAGACAAATAAACGATCAGGGTGGTCGATAAGCACCCTCTCCAGGTTGTTAACATTTATAGGAGTGGGGAGGGGCCCAGAGTAATCCTTACTTTCTTCGGGGAGGGTTAGAGGTAGGCGTCCCCTTGTCTCCATCCCTATCCCTGGGGTCTCGTGGTTTCCCTGGCATTGTGGGGCAGTGGCACCCCGGGTGGGCCCCAGAGCACCGGTTGCACACATGTTTGAAGCTACATGGGTCCCTGTGGCACTGCCCATTCCGGTTGAAAGCGTGACACATGCCTCGGTGTACGGCCCCGGACGAGACATTGTAGGGTTGGGGTCCTTTGTTAAAAAGAGGGTATTCCTCTTTCAGCACTGAAGGTGCCACTGTAAATATGGTCAGCCAAAGTTGCTGATCAATTTCTGACCAAACCCGGGTCTTGTTTTGGCCAGCCTTTTGGCGAAATTTATAATCGTAAACTGCCCAACCTAGACCCCTATGCACGCGCGCAGCGTACCTAATCAAGCTTAGATATTGTAACAATTCCTGTGAACGCTGGGGAAACTTGTGTGTGAACACGCTCATATAAGTGGTGAAAGCTGTGGTCCACTGTTCAATATCCGTGAGGGAAGAGGCAGTTTTGGCTTTCTTGGAGACTCGGACGACCGAGTTGTCAAGGGTGAGCACCAAATTGTCGTCCTCGTCCAAAGTTGATAGATTTTTTGGCAGGAGCTTTGATAATTCAAAAAACTCACCGGATTGTATGTCCTTGGTATATTGAGCAGGAACATCCTGAAATGGTGCGGCATGCTTGCACACATCCGAGAGACTTGTGGCTTGTTGTTGTTGCGTGATGAGATCAATGGTTGGCGGAGTACGATCGTGAGTTGTATGTGAAGTTGAGGACTGTAGAACCTGAACTGTTGCCCTGGCTGCTTCGTTAGCGATCTCTCTGGATGCCGTAGCGATGGACTCCTGAACCAGTCGCCGTATGGAATTTAACTGGGCCTCCGTGAAGTTACTATCGTTGGTATTTGGGTTAACCGCACGGTCCTGGGGTTGAGGCGGTACGTTGTTTTGCGAGTTCTGTTCTCCCGCACTGTCGTTTAAAACCGGGGCGACGAGACCAGAGTCGCGCAGCCGGCGCAGGAGCGTGGCCCTGTGCCCAGTGGATGAAATATTCTTGGTTCTGCATAAGGTTCTGAGTTCTGAAACAGAAAGTGCGTTCAACAGCGTGGGATCAATGATTGCATTGTTCGTATTCTGAACGCGAGACCGTTGGCCACGAGTCGGCGGCATAATCCTCGGAGATTGAGCCAATCTGTGTAACTGGAACACGACTTCGTAGACACAATCGAGGAGAAGCTGAAGCTACTGATAGAGCGACGTTTTCACATGAAAATGTTGTAAAATTCACAGTAATAATTTCGTGACCAACGCTTGGAAGGATCAGAGAATTATGAAGTCAAACGGGGACATGCCGATAGAACCGCATGGTCTTGATTGACATTTCAGAAAAGCAGCAATGTGATTGGCCTAAAAAAAATTAACGTGACATGCCAGTGCATGGGGTGAATTCGACCTTTGGACGAAATGGAAGAGAGCGTTTGTTTTGCTAGCATATTGTGTGACAGATCTGTTTATTTTTGTAACTAGCTCGTATAACGTCTCTAATCCCCTTTTCATGGTTGTCACATTAACTTAAATTTATATTACATATAAATTGGCTCAAATAAGATATGTTATAGTAGAACATGTTCGAGCAAATCAAAACACAAGCCTTTTATGACTAGGAACAAAACGTTTCATAACATAACATACTAATTTTCTCCATGTTTTGATCGATTCAGGATTGCATGTTTTTAAATTTAAGTTCTGATCGATTTACTTTTGCAGCTCAGTGTAATTGGCTTCATTGCAGAAATAATTATTTTGTTTTTCGCTCTAGTCCTAAAAAATAAGTTAAGGCAACCTGCTTGCCGATCACACCTTTCTTTCTTTACTTTTGTTCTTATCACTTTTTCTCCATTCCTCAGTGAACGATTACGTTGGGTTTGGTCTCATGGATGCAAGCAAGATGGTTGATGCGGCACTCAACTGGACAACTGTTCCTCCCAAAGTCATCTGCGAAATCCGAGGTCCTCGAACAAATAGGTAGTGAAAATAAAATCTGGTCGTTTTGGCTGTGTATTATAAAGCAATCAGTTTTACCGGGCAAATTTAAGATTGAAAGGATAGTTACCACTCAGTCAGCCTACCAGTTGGCACATTAGAATTTGGTTTTATCAACTCGTTTCATAAACCAAATTTTCATGTTTCAGAGCTCTTTTTTCCTCCAAATACTTGTATTCATTCGAGGGTGAAAGGATTAGCATAGCAAAAACGAAAAACACTCTCTTCTTCATGTAGCCTGTTCCAGGCTCCGAGATAGTGGGGAACGCGTGAAGAAAAAAAAAAAATGAAAAAACCGCTGGGAAACTGGGGATATGCCAGTTCTCCTGTGATTTTTCCCCTTTTTTTACTTCGCGCGTTCCCCACTATCTCGGAGCCTGGAACAGGCTATTCATGTAAATCCATTGGAATATTTTTTTGTGAAGTTGATTAGGAGTTGTTCTTTTTGGCTTCCAGGCAAATTCCATCAAGTGGAAAACAAGAGGAACCCATCAATATAAGTAATTGGAGTGAACGATCTTGCGAACAAATAAATTACTTGGAGCACGTTGAAGTCAAAGTGAACTTGAATTACTCCCGACGTGGGGACCTGTTGATAAAACTCATATCACCACAAGGAACTGTGTCTAACCTCACACACTTCAGGAGCTCTGATAGCTTTTTCAAATTCACGGACTTAGATTGGATGTTAATGACGCTGCATTACTGGGGAGAAAATGCTACTGGATTGTGGAAACTAACATTGGAGAACTCACAAGTAAATCACCCCAATAAAGGTTAGTAACATGTATGGAGCGTAAAACAGTTATTCTGGCTAATCACATCAGATGCAAACAATCCCATTAACCGCAAATCGCGGGAAACGCATGCGAACAGCTTACAATTGCTTTTGTAATTACTTTTGATTGGTTTAAAAAGTGGACCAAGATTTCTTAGCCTGTCACAAGCCGTAGCAATGCAAAACCAAAGTGTCGGAGACTTAATAGCTTCATATTTCGTGCGTGACAGTGAAAGATAAGTCTAGATATCAAGAAACAATGAACTTTTTATTGCCAGACAGACTTTGACCTTTTTTGATTATCACCTAGCAACGACCAATCATATTTTTAATGTACCAGTAGAAAATCAAGCGTCCCTTCTTGTGTGTTTAGAGTAGCTTTTACACGCCTGTTGTAAAAGTGAACACTGAAACATGAACCAGAAGAGATTAAAAAGTATTGTACAATCGACTCTACGGATTGTCTTAGTTATAAGTTCGGGAAGAAACCCTAGAGGACGGGACTGAGTTCTTCAAAGAAGCAATCGCGAAATTACTTTTGACACAATTTAAAACCGCTCAAGTAACAGCGTCAATTTTAACATTAATTTTTTAAAAAGAAAGAAAATGTGATGGTTTTAATCTTATGGACCCTTTGTTTGTTTGTTTAATTTAGATTATTTTTTTTTACGTTGTAATGGACTTCGTTGTAGCTTTCCATCCAGAGGGGAGAAGTTATTTTCTCAGTCGCTTAATGCTACAGGAATCGGGTTAAGCTTCAGCAGTTGTGGGCAAATTGGCTCGTGAAGAACTTGCCTACCTTTTAAACAAAAGATAAAAGGGGAAATGTCATCGATCCAAAGTTTACAAGGAACCTTTCTTTTTCTGCCGTCATTGCCAACTCAGCTGAACCCAGTGTTTGAGTCTTGTTTTTATCTAACTGTATCTTCTGATTGTCATTTTATTTCTTTTTTGTTTCGAAGTATTCTCGAAATGAATTGACTTCTAAGTTTATTAAATTTCCTTAGCATTTTTTGGTTTTTAAACTTTTCTCTTTTCTTATTGGCAAGGAATACTTTTCAACTGGACGCTGATTTTGCATGGCACAACGGATAATCCATTTGAATACCAGCCAACAGAAGAAACAAAACCGCCAACAAAAGAAACAGACACTTCAACGTCAAGTAAGACATCCTTTATTACGTTCGTGTCCCTTTGCTTTACCCTTCGATATTCAAGTCATTATTAGAAACTCGTTTAGATGTTACGGTACGCAAAAATTAAAAAGAGTTTAAGAAAATTAAATTTCAGACCGATCATCGATCCAATACAAAATGTACATGAAATGTCAATTAAATTAAAATAATTTTCCTCCTCCTCCTCCTCCCCCTCCTCCTCCCCCTCCTCCCCCCTCCTCCTCCCCCTCCTCCTCCCCCCCTCCTCCTTCCCCCTCCTCCTCCCCCTCCTCCTCCCCCCTCCTCCTTCCCCCTCCTCCTCCCCCCTCCTCCTCCCCCCTCCTCCTCCCCCTCCTCCTCCCCCTCCTCCTCCTTCTCCTCCCCCCTTTTCCCACCCTCCTCCTCCTCCTTGCATCGTTATATCGAGGTTCCACTGTATGTGAAAGTACCCGTTTAATCATCATCAAGCAATTTTAATAAACTAATTTAGAGAAATATAAATAGTGAAACAATCAGTTGTTTGTTGAAACAGAATTTATTAACGTGCCTTCCATTATCCTCCCTTTTACATGTATAAATAGCAATGGCCTTGTTTTTTTGGAAAGAAATCCAGGGATTGAAAAGGCCATGCGCCATGCGCTTATGACACATAACTTTAAAAAATGGCGCATGATAAATCTACTCACTGGGCCAAAGATGCGCCATGGTCGTGTAATGGAAAGTAAGATGTAGACTATTTTATGATGAGCATTTTAAATTGTGTAATTTCTAATGTTCTGACAAATTAAAACACGAAACAACACAGTATTTCCCTTTGTTTTCGCTCGTTCGATCGAGGATGATTCACATCTGCCTTGTTTTCGCCCCCATACCCTTTGCTCGGAATCGGCTCCCAAACGAGGCTCCCCTCGACAAAAACATGTGCTTTTGAGTTAATCGCTTGCTGTGAATCTATTTACATAGTAAATAGCTCCGGAAATGTTCAGTTAATATGCCTCCAAAAAAAATTCCGAAGTTGGATAATTCCTAAAGGAAACTGTCAACGTTGTTTAGCACGAACACCGAGCCCAACGAGCGTGAGAAGGATTGTGACAACAGTGCAAGCGATGGTCCGTCGCATGAAGCAGGCCAAACAAACGCATCTTCCAACGAAGAGCGTAAATTCCAGAGTAAATGGCGACCTTTGTGGCTGTGGCTCACATATAAGTAGGCTACAATTGAACCAGATTAAAATTTAATGAAAGTTTTGAACTACAGGCTGACGCTGTTTAAGAATTGTATATTAACATATGTCTCGGTCTGACTCTGTATTTCTTTATTTCCGGTCCATCGCATGAACTCAATGGCCCATACTTGTTGGAAATGGCCCATAACTTTTCAAAGCGAGGGGCCATAGGCCCATTTGCCTGTTTTTCCTTCCCAATCTCTGGAAGTCATAATTTTGTCAACTGCTGAACTGCTGTTTCCTGTTTTTTATGTGGCGCAGCATTCTCTTACCTATCGGGGCAAACTAGAAAATCAGTAGCTGGCAAAACTTAAGTAATTGTGGATTGCATTTGGCACCATTTACATGTTTTACTGCACTTGGCACTGGTTCTATGTTTTCCCGCACTTTGCACCAGCTCCATCCATCCGTCCATTCATAGACGCATGCTTACATACATGCATACTTTATTGAACCTTCCCATTGGTGCTTTTCAGGGACAATTAATTTACGTTTTTTCCCACCCTTAACATCAGTTGCATGTTTCCCGCGCTTGGCATGTTGCATGTTTTTCCAGCGCTCGGTATCACTATTTCCCCGCGCTTGGCACCGATCATTGTTTTCTCTGCACTTGGCACTAGTTGCGTGTTTGCCCACTCTCGGCACCGGTTGCATGTTTTCCTGTGGTTTCACGTTTTCCTTTCAATTTCGATTGGCTGATAGATTCATCATTTCCACTTGCTATGTCTACCCAAATGTTACATATTGTTACGGATCGCTTGATAAACCATTTTTTTTATTATTTTATGGCAAGGAATACCTTCTGTCCGGATGACCAAGGCATTTTCTCCAAAACGTTCCCCTTCACCTACAAGGGAGACACCGACTGCAAAGTCAGGTGAGACACGGGGAATATCTCGTTAGCAGAAATAAATTTTGCATAAGAAAGGACAGTCATACTGACTTTGTTGCTGACTAAAATAACAGCGCATTTGTCCCCACCCGGTTTGAGTATGCTGCACAAATTATAAAGCTCGGGAAATAGTCTTTGGTTCTACTTGCGCCCGATAATGTAATGTAACAAACGTTTTATGTAGTCGAATTTGTGGTTCCACCAACGAGTCTTAAAAGTGATTTATTGACAAGGAGACGGTTTGAAATTTTGACAAAAGGTACGGCCGGAAAATGTGGAGAAATCTTGTTAAAGGAATTGTATTGAGAATGGAAACTAAAACAAGGAGAACTGCAAAAATAAACTGCCGCTTGTTCGTCAAAAGGAGAGGCAAACTTTATAATAAAAGTGAATAGAGCTTCTTTTTTTCCCTCTTCTCCTCTTCTTTCGCGTGCGTGAAAATCGTTTACTCAGGCGCAGGGGCGAAGGCAATTTTTTTTTTCTGCTTTTGGGTGATCGCAATAGCAACTTTTCCTTAGAGAATTGCGGGAGTACTTGTAGTTTACGGCTACTCCAATCCAAGGTATTTTTGTTATGAAGTGTTTCTTTTTTTCTTTTTGTTTGTTTGATTTCCTTTTCTTTACATGGAAATTTTGACTTATTCCATGAAATCGCGAAAATTAAGAGGCTTGGATTCTAAACAAATGGGTGAAAATGTGAAATTTAACTTTCGCAAAATATGCTCTTCAGATTCGTGAAATTTCAATATATCGATAATTCTATACAAAAGGCACACAATTTGCCCATATTTTTTTGTACGGTTTTGAACCACGAATCCTTGAAAAATATGTATACATTTTACATTTTTTAGTGGTGTGTTATGACTAACATAAAATAAATTCAGTATACGAACAAAGTAATGCTTATTAGGTGAAAGTACCGGTTTAAACATCATAGACCAATTTTAATAAAGTAATTTAAAGAAATATAAATAGCGAAACAATCAGTTGTTTGTTGAAACAGAATTTATTAACGTCCTTTCCATTTTCCTCCATGTTATAAATAGTAGTGGTCTTGTTTTTTTTTTAAAGAAATCATAATTTTATCAACCGCTGAATTGCTGTTTTCTGTGTTTTATAAGTGGCGCAGCAATCTCTTACCTATCAGGGCAAACACGCTGTCTTGGCAACTATATAATCAGTAGCTGGCAAAACTTAAGGTTACAGTGTACCTTCAGATCGAAAATTTATTGAATTTTTTTTTTTTTGGCGTCAAAATAAAGTTTACAGAATGAACTTTCATCCAAAAAAAATTATCGAAAAATAGTGAAAATTGACGGAGAAATGACGGTATAACTTTTGTGGGCGGAGTTTGTTTATGAAGCGATATGTTTTTCTACGCGCTGTTTTCTCAAAGTTAATTTTTCCCTTGTAGGGGACAATTTAAAGAGCTACAACTCAAAGGGAATTTGTTCGATTTTCCTCAAATTTGGACACAAGCTAGGCTAACATATAATCAACAAAAACGTGTCGGCGAATTTCTTATTTCGGAAAACTTTTTCGTCAAGAGCCATTTCCGTGCGATCACTTCAATTTGTTTTCTCCCTTTTTCGAAAATATTCTTTAACTTTTCACTGCAATTGAATATGGGAAATCGCCGACACGCTTTTTTAGCGCTTCGTGTCCGGAAACCCGAGAACAAATCAAATTAGCAAAATACAATAATCGCTTTGAGTTATAGCGTTTTAAAGCTGATTCGGACGTTCGAATTTGGACGTCGTAAAAAATTCGACAATTCATTTTATTACCAAATAGTTTCCATATTTAGATAGCCAGCTCTATAAGCTTTAATTTGATATCAGGGTTTAGGTATATTAAGTGTAATCTTAAGACGCTAGAGCTGTTATACTGGAGACACCCCCGAAGGTACACTGTAACCTTAAGTAATTGTGGATTGCATTTGGCACCATTTCCATGTTTTTATGCACTTGGCACCGGTTATATGTTTTCCCGCGCTTTGCACCAGCTTCATCCATCCATCCGTCCGTCCATCCATCCATCCATCCATCCACCCACCCACCCACCCACCCACCCATCCACCCATCCATCCATCCATCCATACTAACATACATGCATACTTCATTAAACCTTCCCATTGGTGCTTTTCAGGAACAATTATTTTACGTTTTTTTCCCGCGCTTAACATCAGTTGCATGTTTCCCGCGCTTGGCATGTTGCATGTTTTTCCAGCGCTCGGTATCACTTGCTATTTTCCCGCGCTTGGCACCGATCACTGTTTTCTCTGCACTTGGCACTAGTTGCGTGTTTGCCCACTCTCGGCACCGGTTGCATGTTTTCCTGTGTTTTCACGTTTTCCTTTCAATTTCGATTGGCTTATAGATTCATCATTTCCACTTGCTATGTCTACCCAAATGTTACATATTAATACGGATCACGCAATAAACCTTTTTTTTTATTTTATGGCAAGGAATACCTTCTGTCCGGATGACCAAAGCATTTTCTCCTTCAACGGAGACACCGACTGCAAAGTCAGGTGAGATACAGTGTACGGGGGACATCCCGTTAGTGGAAATCAATTTTGCCAAAGAAAGAACAGTCATACTGACGTTGTTCCTGACTAAAATAACAGGGTATTTGCCCCACCCGGTTAGAGTATGCTGCACAAATTATAAAGCTCGGGAAATAGTCTTTGGTTCTACTTGCGCCTGACAACGTTGTAACAAACGTTATATGTAGTCAAATTTGTGGTTCCACCAACGAGTCTTAAAAGTAATATGTTGGCAAGGAGACGGTTTGAAATTTTCACAAAAGGTACGGCCGGAAAATGTGGAGAAATCTTTTTGAAGGTATTGTATTGAATGGAAACTAGAACAAGGAGAACTGTAAAATGAATCGTCGCTTGTTCGTCCAAAGGAGAGGGAAAATTTGAAATCAAAGCGAATAGAGCAGTGGTCAATTAAAAATAATTACCTTGAAACCATTCTATGCTTTCGGCTGTATACACGCATTTCTTATCCGGAACGACGAATGTTTATCGCTGACACCTTCCTGTTTTGGACCTTTGCAAAAGTGCGCCTATATTTCCCAATCTTCTCCCATTTGCTTCTAAAAAGTAATCCGCACGAACGCTCCAAGGCAATTATTGTATTGTTCTGAAACATCTTGACAAACAGTTTTTTTATTCTTAAGAAGTGCAAAAACAAGTTTGATTGTCTACTGTGTCAAGTGTTCTTTATTAGGGAACTAGCACCTTGTCTCAATGTCCCATTAGATTCAATTCGCATTAAGATGTTCACCCAATAGAGGTTTTGCACGGCAGCCATGTTGCATGGCAGGAACATTAGATTCTTTTCCCTATGGGAAAGAATGTTCTTTCTAATGCAAAACATTTTCATTGTTCTTGCCATGCAACATGGCTGCCGTGCAAAACCTCTATAGGTGGTTTGCAATCAATCTCTAGAGACATAGATAACAATAGTGAAACGAACAAATGCTGGTGGACGAACAAAAGGAGCTAATGAGAGAACTATTGTTTATGTCCACCAGCATGGCGGCGATGACGTAACATGAAAACCACCTATAGCCCAATTTCGATATTTTAAAATTCAACTTTAAACAAAAGACATCACTACGAGGCTTAGTGGAATGATAGTAAGGATTTGTATGGTTTATTCCCGTAAGCCTCGTAGTGATGTCTTTTGTTTCAAGTTGAATTTTAATATATCGAAATTGGACAATTCATCAGTGCGTCTTATATGTTAATTTTAGCCAAACGATCATCCCTGACAGTTTCTCCGAAGGTATTTTGCAATGCGCAACTTGATAATGGTGTCACGACGACACTGAAATGGCATTCAATTTTATCGCTTTTGAGTGACAGTTGTTTTTGCATTTTTTGAAAGTTAACAAGTTATATACTTAGCACATGTTAGCAGTCCAAACCGTTTTTCAGTCCTAGCACAGGAAGATCGTTTTTTTTTTTCGACTAAACATTTCGTATGTCGTAGCTAGCGGAAGTGACGCCAAGTGGCGTCAGAGACTCAACGAGGAGAGATTTGCAAACAAGATCTGATAAGAGGTAGGAGACAACGTTTCTTCGATTTTCAAAAGAAAAATCGCCTGTTTGATGTTTTGAATGAAAATGTTAACCTCAGGGATGCTGCGATGTATCAAATCCTAGAGCTTCTTTTTGCTGCATTATCACAGACAGGCTGTTTATCGTCTACTCTTCTTTGAGGACAACAAAATGTCTAAACAAGTATTAACGAGGATAGATTTGTACACAGGGATTCTGCTGAAACAGCGTGGAGAAAACCATCAAAAGTGCAGAATCATAGGCCGTTGTCAAAATGTGAGCGCAGGATTTGTAATGACATTATTTGCTTAGTGATTGGCACTCTAAAGTCTCCCGTTCATGCACGTACTTGGAAATTTATATAATTAGTTAATTATCGCAATTCCAACGATCATTGTAATCGGGTTCGATTCTGAGAGGTAGAATTATTCCATTGTAGTGCTTTGATTGGAACAGTCAGATAAAAAAACAGATTTTTATGATTTCCTGCGCAATCTCACCGTCATGTTGAATTATTAATAATTAATTTTTCTGAAACATTAAATCATTTTTCGTACACTTCAAGTAGTCTTCAACGACTGTCACATTTCGTTGTTGTTGCATGTTCAAATCAGTTATGCATTGTTTTTATATTTTTAGAATGAGTGGTTTCTGGAGCTAAATTACTACTGAAGAATGTTTTCCGAAGCTTGAAAAACAGTTACTTGAAGCCTGATACGATAAAAATGCGTGTTTTTCAAAATACAGAAATAATCCATTTAAAATAGTATTGATGACAGTATTTATCTCTTGTCAGTTCACAGATTTAGCTCTTTCTCTCCGAACATTTGTGTTCAGTTTTTAAATGTAAAAAAGTTCTAATTAGAACTGGTATTGTCCATGCTCACATGTGAATTAAAATGCAGTGAATAAAACGAAAGAAATGAAGTTATGAAAAATAATCATGAAATAATAAACTGAAATATTTGTTAAATGGTGTAGAGTAAAAACAAACTGTCTACTGTCGAGAAGGAATGGGGTGTGTGATAAGACATTTTATAATATGATCGTACGGCCCCGCTGACGCAATCCTACAGAAAATAGAATCGCAAGGTGACGTGAGCGGGGCTGGACGGGTTGTCGTGAGCCGGTCCGGAAAAAGCCGTCCGGTCCCGCTCGAGTTCAAGTGACCTCGCACTGCACGACCATTCTTGTACTTTCTAGTCCTATTATAAAATACTTATTGACTGAGTTAGGTCGGGCCGCTGCGCTCGGTCCGTACGCCATGACCTCGAGCCAAATATTTTCCCGTCCGGCCCTCCCACTCAGTCAATAAGTGCATAATCTTTGATCCTTAGCAAGTGAACTAAATGCATGTATCTGGTACAAGTACTATAAAAAAATGCTGTTCGATCTATTAGCTTGGAAATGGTTCAGAAACTGACTGAATCTCTTAGGCTCTGTGTCGAGCCAAGAGCGTTAGTTCAATTATAACGCATTTATGGTATTTCGGAGTGTAGTGAAACCATCCTGATGATCGTATGGAGAAAGTAATTAATTTCCGCCGTTTTGAAATGTGAGGGCACGAACGAACCATTTTTAAACTGCGTCATGGGCGTGGCTTAAATTCCCTTCACCCTCAGAGCTACCCTTAATTCCAAACCCATTATTATTGATAATTTTAAAACCGATAAAGATGGTTGCATAAAACCTCCTGGTCATAGGATTCTGGTTTTGTCCGGCTGTGTGTGTGTTTTTTTCTTTTTGTTTTCTTCAAACTTTGTTGGTCACAACTGTGCTATGCAAGAGAAATATGTAAAGTCTATTCTTACTTAAGGCTGGTTTTCACTAGCGCATAAGCATAAGCACAAGCCAACGTACGCAGACTCAGTAACGTGTTATTCATTAGTTCCAATTGTTTGAACAAAACAGAACAATAGACACTAATGATCAACATGTTACTGAGTCTGCGTATGTTGGCTTGTGCTTATGCTTATGCGCTAGTGAAAACCAGCCTTTTAAGAGCTGGGGAAAAGACTGGAAAAAAGACTAAATTTTTCAAGATACAATCCATTGCCTTCCTAGCCATCTCCAGCCAAATATGCTTATTACTAGTTTTGTGCACTGATAGTAATTACTAACGAAACTAGACCGTTATTTCTATATTTCCTTTGATATAGATGTCTTTTTCCTTTTTTATAGATACCATGGCCAAGTATCGATGACATAGTTCCTTTAAAATCCACTTACTGTTTCACAATGGTTTTTCTTTCTTTCAGAAATTGCATGGATAGTTGTAGGTGTGTGCGTAATCTTGTTAATAGGGGGTGGTGCTGGCTATTATGGATATAAGAAGTATTCAGCTAGAGGTGAGTTACATTTGAATGAGTCAGATTACACTGAAATCCACTCGAATTATGTCAGGACAAAATGCTCACTATTTATATCACACAAGAACCAACCAGTAAAATAAACAGCATGGCAGGGAAGTACAGCTCATATCTTTTATTTGGTCACACTTAAGGATTTATCCACACACGCAACAATAACGGAACTACGATACAGCATAACAAACAAAACTTTTCGTTCCTACACCGAGTACTGAAGCAGGCAAACGAAGTTTTCAATATCGCGGTTCTGTTCTCTAGAACAGCTTGCCTTTGAGCGCTAAGATACAGCCCACTCTTAGCTCTTTTAAATAATGCATTTAATTTTTTATCTAATTTAATGATAGTTGTTAAAGGATAGTTTTTATAGTTTTTAGTGTAATCTTGTATAGATAATTAATTTAGTTAGATAATTTAAATTAGTTAAGTATAATTAATGTATTGTTTAAAAACACGCTCGATGGAAGAGCATGTATTATGAATCGACACCGTGTATAAATAAAGTATACCTACCTACCTACAAAATCACAGGGAAGTGCTGCTTTGTAACTTTTATTTGAATGGTCTCACTTTAGGATTTCATCTGCAGACTCAAAAGTTAGAACCACCTTGTACAGCATAATAAACAGCACCACAGGAAAGTACTGCTCAGTAGCTTTCATTTGAATGGTGACACTTTAGGAATTCATTCACAGACTCAAAAGTTAGAACCACCTCGTACAGCATACATTGTAATAAACAGTACCACAGGAAAGTACTGCTCAGTAGCTTTCATTTGAATGGTCACACTGTAGGATTTCATCCACAGACCTAAAAGTTAGAACCACCTTGTACAGCACAATAAACAGTACCACAGGAAAGTACTGCTCGATAGCTCTCATTTGAATGGTCACACTTTAGGATTTCATCCACAGACCTAAAAGTTAGAACCACCTTGTACAGCACAATAAACAGTACCACAGGAAAGTACTGCTCGATAGCTCTCATTTGAATGGTCACACTTTAGGATTTCATCCACAGACCTAAAAGTTAGAACCACCTTGTACAGCACAATAAACAGTACCACAGGAAAGTACTGCTCGATAGCTCTCATTTGAATGGTCACACTTTAGGATTTCATCCACAGACCTAAAAGTTAGAACTACCTTGTACAGCACAATAAACAGTACCACAGGAAAATACTGCTTAGTACACTCACGCGCTTTATTGAGTTATAATGCAAGTTCAGTCTGACCAATCATAGCGCGCGCATTTCTTTTAAGCATTTTATATTGCATCATAATCGCTACTACTGAAAAGTAACGCTCTCATTCCAGTTTTAGCACTTGATGATTTCGTCCACAGACTACAGTTGGAAAGATTCAACACCACGGGAAATTGTTGTTTCATGAATGGTCACACGGTAGAAATAGATACCCTTCCACGTTTTGAAGCTACTATCCAATCGTTTATTTTTTTTTCAGTCATAGCTGCTTAGAGAGTGTCAGAACTGCCACTGTAGGGATGAATGCCAGCCAAGCTGATACCAAAGGTCTTATAGCGCTATATAGCGCTTTTCTGAAATCGGTTTTAACTAACAGAATGTCCAATATGACGAACACCCCGTTATAATTGCGTATCTATAGCAGGTCATAAAAGAAGTATATTTCGGTTAATACCGTATGTTAGATTGAGGTTCTGAAAGTTAAAAAAAGTGTTAATATTCCTGCGATAAAAGCAAAACATATCAGGCGTTTTTTAAAAATTTCTAGCATTAGACAGATTTGTCGTTAAAATACTTTGTCTTGTGGATCGTGTTTTCTCCATTTCTGTCGTATTCTTAGTTACTTGTATTTTAATATCGTGTAATACGTGGTCAAACGTTTTTGTCTTTACCTAGCGATAGCGGTAGCGATAATAGCTCTTTTATGATCGAAAATCGTCTGAATTTTTCTTCTCTTTTTGTTTTTAGTCATTTTTTTAGTGCGGTAAAGTTTGTAATGCTCTTTCTTGGAGAGAGTCAATCCACAAGACAAAGCGACAGAGCGTTTTTTGGATGACCTTGAAAAAACTGTATCCCTGAGTGTTAGCTACTTGTTTCATCCGCCAGAAGATGCCTTGCTCGTTTTCCTGGTCAAAATATTCCCAATATGGTAGGACGATTGCTCGATTGACCTATCAGAATGCTGACAAGCGAGAATAGCTAGTTACTTGGGCGTAGCGACCAAGTATTAAAATGCAGTTTGGTCGTCCACAAATGTGCAGTATTGCGCAACTCTGGGGACGGCGGGATTATTCAAACCTTCACCGCGGTCACACGTCCGAGGCGTTTTTCGTTTTATTTGGTGGGATTCATTTAGAATTAAGTGGAAACGTGGGCAAGGATGTATAAAATAATTAGTTTATGTAACTATCTTTTCATCTTTCCGGCTCAAAATAACGAGCTTCTTTTCGATCGTTGAAAACTGATCAAAACGCTTCGTGCCTGAGCAAAATTGTGTTGGCAAATGGCGCCGACAGGTTTTCAAACGCTTAGAACTTTTTTTTAGTAAACTTTCAAAACGTTTAGTGAGTTGACAGTGTATTGTCAATATATGAAACTTTTAATAAACAGTGAAAATGACAACCTTAACTTTGAAGTACTTTGGTTAACTTTTGCAAATTTCTCTCGTTTGACCGCGGTGGAGTACACCTGTTGTTTGTTGATGCGAGGCGAACGTCACGAAGTGCGAGTTGTGTTTTCTCTGTTGCATCTAACAGTTTCATATTCAATATGCGTAAGGAAATTACTCAGGAAGACACTTCGAAAGTATTTGACACTCGCGATTAATTCTACGATACCTTCATGACGGAAACCCGCTAAAACATGTTAAAACGAACACGAAGAAGATAATTTAGACGAATACATACATAGCGCTTTATTATTTAATAAGAAGTGAACAGTGGACAGCGAAGGAAGAAATATAAGCGTGGTAGGAATCCCAGTTAATTTCACTTCTTTCGGTTGTTTGCCTTTCATTAATTTTTATTTCGTGAAGTTGAAAGAACAGAACAGACAACTGAAACTTTGGGTGCAAAAATTCACCGCCGAGAGAAGATGTAAACAATGCACGCGGTGTCTTGCGAGACGTTTCTTGCGAGTTTTGCTTCCGCTAGTGAATGTTTCTCGGGCGAAAATAACCTAAAAGCGATCACTTTTTCATTTAATTTTCTTTTCTGTGTTTCGGATACAGAGGAATAAAAACTGGATATATTTTCGTGTGTCTGATTGCGAGATGTTTTACGAAACAGCTGCGTTATGCGTTACTGGAAAGGTTTCAAATTACTTTCACATTATGCAAATTGCAACATTTTTACCTCAACTGAAAAAATATATTTCAAAGGGCTAAATTTGTTTCTCTCCTCCTAAATTATCACTTCTGTCGTTAACTTTGATTAAATTTATAAGTTTCATTCAAACTTTATTATAATAACGGCGGGAATACTTCCAGCAAAACTTTCAATTGGAGAGTTGTTTTGACCTCGGGTCCGGACCAGACGCATTATCCGTCCAGACGAATAATGCGTCTGTCATGTTATGCGTCTAGTGTAAAGACGGGACGAACAACTAGAGACGCATTATCCGTCTGGACGAACTTGGGCAAATATTTGTAGTTCGTCTGGTTATGCGTCTCTAGTATAAAGACGGGCACAAGACGTATAGTCCGTCTAGACGAACTATCTTTCGAAATGCGTCTTGAACGAAGCACTACGAAAGATAGTTCGTCTAGACGGATAATGCGTCTTGTGCCCGTCTTTATACTAGAGACGCATAACAGGACGAACTACAAATGTTTGCCCAAGTTCGTCCAGACGGATAATGCGTCTCTAGTATAAAAACGGCCAATTACATCATGGCTTCGAAAGGCCACTTTGCGGCTATATTTGCATTCACTTCAAAAGTGTCGAAAACACAGACCAGCTAGTTACAAGATTTAGCTAAAACCAATAACAACCATCGGGAAACTCTGACATACGGCCTTTTTTTCAACGGTAAGTACAAAGTAGGCATCGATTTGCATTTTTCAGTATGTACTCGTCTTTTGACACAGTGGACACGCTACTTTAATAATTTGCGTGCGATCTCACACGCTAAGTGTACTGTGTCTTCTTGTTTTAGACGGTTAACGCGCTTCTTTGTTAGACTACTCACACTATCCGAATACTCCCAATCATCAAACCGTGAAATAACGTGCATGCAGATTCCCAAGACAATTATTCTCCAATATGCCTAATACAACGACGCCCAAGTATACGCTCCCACAGCGTCTTGTTCTTTTTAGTTCGCAATCCGTTCGCTTTGACTTTGCGTGTTCGCTAAACCAACCAAAAGCCGCGCGCGTTTGCATCCGTTCGCTAAACCAATCAAATTGCTTCCTTATCATTGTTTTTGTTTTTGTTGTTTCTGTTGTTGTTGTTGTTGTTGTTTTGATTGCGTTCACGCGTAATCACCTCAAGGTCATACGAAAATCCTAGTTACGTGGGCCCCGTCAACGTTTATACGTTTTCGACCGTTCTTATATCAGAATTTAATACGAACTAAAAACAGCGGTTTTTAAAAACGCTGCCCATAGACGACAAAAACGGACTAAAGCCAAAATTTATACAGTTAGTTTGGCCTTTTGTTCAAACTAAGGCGAAGCAAAAATGTTTCAGTTTGCCGACAAGAAGAGGACCCCGGAGCTCCGCGTGCCCGGAGCTCCGGGACTCTCCCGCGGGAAAAAATTGGCGGTTTCACGAAACGATCACATTGCATTTCCAGCGAAAACGAATAAAAATGGGTACGGTTTGCGGGAAAACATTTTGTAACTCGTTTCTAGCCAAATCTTTGTTTTCAAATAACGGTCGAAAATGTATACTTGTGAACGGGGTACGCTAAAATAATTGGAATAGCCTGATTATATGCACACAAAACAATCCGCCACTTATTTAGGGTTAGTTTTTAACCCTAAATAAGTGCCGGATAGTTTTGTGTGCATACAGTTAAAAACCTCCATGAAGTTTTAGCCGCATAAAATGTGGTGCACGTATTGTGGTTGTTATTGTTTTGTACATATAAAATCAAGCAGGCAAAGCTTGTTATATATGAGAAGTGTATTTATATCAGACGTTATCAGTTACCAGAATTATTTTGTAGAAAAGGGTTTAAAACCATATTTAATTAACGAAAAAGATAAATAGCATTCAGAGATATGACATGTTTATCCTGTTTGGAGTTAAGGGTGCGATTTGCACCATTTCAGAATATAATAAGAGGCGGTACGCACCTCTCGGAACGCCTCACAAGATTGGCTAAGAAAACAATAGAACAAACAACAGAACAATGGACCCTAGACCTAAAAACAATACAAGTGCGGGATAACCAGGTCCAATGAAATTAGAGGTTCTGAAGAGGTGCGTGGCTACTGTATAATAAAGGCTCCTGTGAGTCAACTTATGAATACGAAAATTCGTCATGGTTGTCGTTTACCTGATTAAGGTCCCCATAGGCAAGGCAGGTGACCATTACATATCACGGACTCAATGGTTACAGCCGATCGACCAAGTGAAAATTGGCATAATTTTACCATTATGCTATAACTTGCGTCGTGTATTCACGAGTCAAAAAGGACTGCTTTGAATAGAAAAAATCGCTTCATAGAAAAGGGTTCAAAACCATTTTAGATGAAGTACAAAATCTCTTGGATGACTTTTTCATTTCATGATAAAACTTGATTTGGTTCTTATTCTAGGGCAAAGGCAGAGTTTGACTTATCCTATTTGGAGCTAAGGTTGGAGTTTTGGGACTTTTCTGAATCATAAATAGAGAGCATAGGGTTTCAGGATTATTTAAAATAGAACTACGTCATAGAAAAGGGTCATAACTGTATTTGACTGAGGCGACAATTTGTAGGTAATGTTTCTTTTTTAGGATATTCCGTTCAATTCTTAGTCTGCTGTGTTCACACTATGGCGAAACATGTTTAGTCAGATCGCGAATGAAACATGTTTCACTGTGAAAAGTGTTCACATCAGGCGGCACATTGCGCGAATCATGATCGAAACAAGTTGACACTAAGCATGATTGAAACTTCCTCGCGAGGTAGTTTCGTTCTAAGCCAGATTAAATACGTTAGCGCAAATGTCGTCTCCTTGCTTTATTTTTTTTTCGGTTCATGTGCAATGTAAAAAATTTCATGTGAGCTTTTGCATGTTGAGATAAAAGAGCACAAATTTTAGAACTAGGCGTGCAAGGTGTTTTGAAATTTTACAACTAATGGTGAACAATGAAATTGCAAACATGTTTACAGGAAACGTATGTACTTCACTGAAACATGTTTACTCTAAATATGTTTCGGTGCTTATGTGAACACAGCATTATATATTATCCCATCTTAAGTTTGGGTACTCTTGGGGTTTTCTGGAATGTGAATAGACAACATTGGGATTAATGAAAGGTTTACGTAAGGAAGCAAAAGCTACTTTTCTGCCCATCTCTTTCTTTCTCTTTCTCTCTCTCCTTGTTTCTTTTTCTTTTTCTATCTTTCTTTCTTTCGTCTATAGTTTCCGTTGAATTTATTTAGTGGTCATTTGGCTCAGTATTGAGAAAAAGGACTGAAATAGTGTGAAACGTCGATCAGAAAAGGATTGGTTGCTATAAAGGCGACTCGAGTAAAATAGTATTTACATTTCAGAATTGTCCTCTGAGGTCTAACTTGCACATTTTTTGTATTTGGCTTCAATTTAGAAGCTTTATGTCAATAAAGTGGCGCTAAAAACTGTAGCTGAGATTTCTGTTTTCGTTTGGCGATGGCTGTGTACCTGGCGGTTCCATCTTTCGAGTCAGTAGATTCTAGCTGTATTGTTTATGTTGTACAAGTTGACTTTGAATAAACCTTTTAAACTATACATCCTCGTAGTGCTATTTTACTGAGGTGTACGAAGTGGTTCTAACTTTTGAGTCTGTCGATGAAATCCTAAAAAAAATACGATTTCAATAAAAGCTATTGAATAGTACTTCCCTGTGGTGCTTTTTATTATGCTGTTTACAATGTGATTTTATCTTTCGAGTCTGGACGAAAATTCCCAGTGTGACCAATTAAATGAATGATTTTTGAAAGCTTTTGTGTATAGACCACTCGCGCATAATTGGCATCTCTTTGTAATCAGGGCAAACGTAGGCCAGCTACAGTGTTTGCGAAAGGAAATTAGTGTCAATTGCAATAAAATTGAATTTGCTGGTCATTCAAGAAGTGCCGGAGCTAAGAGAGTGAATTGGTCATTAGTTACGCACACTGTGTCTTCCTTATTGTGGCTTGTATAAAGCGCGTCGTAGCTGAAACATGCAATGCATGTATGTGACTCCGTGACATTTCACCTATCTCAAATGTCGCAAGTCATTCTAGAAAAAAGCTAAGAGAGGGGATTGGTCATCAATCACACCACACATTGCCTGTGGCAAGAGGACAAAAATAAAAAATGAACTAATCGGAGGAGACCAGGTTCGTAATAAGTTAGAATCAAGACTTCTCAAACTCATTAATAATTCATGGTGAACACAAAGGAAATAACTACTGTGAAGGAGGTTTTGAAATCGTCTTGAAGTGGGTTAAAAAGAAAA